>PVHX01025030.1:0-23052 GCA_004024805.1 Geosciurus inauris | reverse complement strand
CAAAAAGCTGACTAAAACAGTGGGAAAAGAACCATAATGCCTGAACCTGGGATGACATGGAAAAGTCCTAATGAACCTCCCAAAACAAATGAAAATAAATAAAAAGAAGAAATTAGCTTAGCAATGTCATAGAATACAAAGTCAACTTGTAAAAATTCATTATAATTCTATATGCTATAGGAAATAATGGGAAAATCAAATTTAAAAGTGATACTACATACAACAGCATCAAAAAAACCATAAAAATGCTTAGGAGTAAAATTAACAAAAGGTGTGTGAGACATTTACACTGAAAAATATTAACAGCCACTGAGAGACGGTGAAGAAGATCTAAGACCTAAATAAATGAGGAGAGATAAGGTTCAAAATTGTAAAAGTGTCAAATATCCAAATTGGCCTATAAATTTAATACCATCTCAATCAAAATCCTGGGAAACTTTTTGGTAAAACCTGAAAGGTTGATATATATACCTATGCTTCTCATTGGATTTAGGGTCCAGCAGGATAGTCCAGGATAATCTCATCACACATACATGATCTAAAATAGCCAAAACAATATTGAAGACTAAGAACAAAGTTTGAGGATCACACTACATATAAAGCTACAGTAATCAGGTCAGTGTGGTGTTGGCCTAAGAACTGACATATAAATGAATGGAAAAAATGGAAAGTCTGAAACATCTACAAGTAAATCCACACTTACATATGACTTCATAAGATGTTGAGGCAAACCAATGAAGGAAAGAAGTCTATTTCAACGAATGGTGCTAGAAAAACTAGATAACTGCAAGTGAAAGATGAACTTGACTCCTACTTCACACCATGCACAAAACTTAATTCCCAATGCACCACTAATCTAAACTTAAAGCTAAAACCACAAAACTAGACGAATGCACATCTTCGGACAGGCCAAGTTTTCTTAGAACACAGAAAGCAGGACGCATTGAAAAAGCCAATAAATTGAACAGAATCAAAATCAAAAGCCTTTCTTCTCTGAAACCCACCCTTTAGAAAATGGAAAGGCATGGCAGAGAAAGGAGAAATATTATTTACACACACACACATAAACACATATCCAGAATAAATAAAGAACTCTTACAATTGAATAATTAAAGATAAATGTCCCTTAGGTGTGGTGGTGCACACTTGTAATCTCAGCTACTTGGGAGGCTGAGACAGGAAAACAGTCTGGGTAACTTAGTAAAGCCCTAAGCAACTTAGTGAGACCCTGTCTCAAAATTAAAGAATAAAATTTAAAAGGGATAGTGATATAACTCAGTGGTACAGCAAACCTGGGTTCAATCCCCAGTACCAAGGGGGGATAAAAGATAACCCAACCAAAACATAGACAAAAGACTTGAACAGACATTTCTCAAAAGAAGACACTACCCACACGCCAATATGTACATGAAAGGTGCAGCGATGCTTTGCATCTTCAGTCATCAGGGAAATTACAAGAAAATCCAGGGTGATGGATATGCCAGTCTGCTTGGCTGTTCACCATGGACACCCAGTGAGGGGCTGATGCCTACTCTGTCATGAGGGCTTTATTCTTTTTTTAAAAAAATATTTTTTATTAGTTGTTGATGGATCTTATTTTTTTTATTTATACGTGGTGCTGAGGATCGAACCCAGTGCCTCACGCATGCGAGGCAAGCGCTCTACCACTGAGCCACGACCCCAGCCCTATGAGGGCTTTATTCTTGATGGTCAGTTCCAAAGAGAAAACAAACCACAAGTCTAGCTGCTGACAGCTGCAGGTCTGGTTGGCAGACCTTGGCTTCATTGACCACTGCTTTTTCTTGCTCTGAGCAGTACAGAGTCAGAAAAGAATTCCTCAAGGAGAAGACTCTTGAGCTAATGCCTCAAAGATGATTTGCCAGAAGACACGTCAGGAAGAGTAGCAAAAGTGCAAGGCCAGCCACCAGACAGACACACTCAATCGCGGAACGTACTGAGGGCTCTGGATATTTCAGCCCTGGGATGGGGAAGGCCATGAAATAAGAAGAGCAGGGCTGTGTGGGTTGGGCCTGGGGGCCACATCAGTAACCTTGGACTTCAGCTTCTGTCACGAAGGAGTCAGATTCCATCACCTGGCCTGGACTGGGCCAAATCCCAGTAAGCAAACAATACTCATCCATTCATTCTTCATGTATTTAAGTATTCATTCAACAGAGGCTGTTCTCTGCTATTGACATGCTTGTCTCCCCATTCTGGATGGCATCCCCATATTCCCGACCCTGGGATATGCAGCTTTCAGGGAGTGGGCTCCTATTGGGTGCCAGGAACTAGGCCTGATGCTAATACAAGCTAAAATTTTTTTAACGTTTCTCCATTTTGCAGATGAGGGAATGAGAGGCTCAGGGAAGAAACTGAGTCAAATCCAGGCCTGTCAGATTCCCAAACTCCCGTTCAGTTGGATCCATCTATCTGTGCAGAAACAGTGCCGTGTGCAGGCTGAAGGCACATGGTGGCCACAGGGGCACAGGGGCGCTCACACCAGTCTGCCAGGGACGGCTTCTCCCATCAGAGGTGGAACTGCTTTCCCCTACAGGGGTTGGGTCCAGTGACCCTGGAGTAGCAGCAACTAGGTCTCACTGACCGGCTTCTCCAGCAGCTCTCAACAATGGCTGCACTATCCCTTTGCCTCCTGGCAGAACCATGGGGCACAGAGTGGAGGCTGCTGTGGGTACAGCAAGGGCAGGGGCAGGGCTGGGCACCAAGGTTCCAGCCTCCTCCGCTCCAAACCTACACCTCTTTGGCGTGACCAGACCCTGGCCAAATACTGAAGTTCCCATTATTGTGAGCTAGTGGGGCCGTTAATCCAGTTAGAAGCAAGTCAAATAAACAAACACCAGACAACCATCACTTCCCCAGAGGCTGCATCCCCTGCCCTGACCTGGAGCTCCTGCCAAGTCTGTCCTCGACAGTCCCAGCCTCAGCTCTGCACACTGCCCCCTCGTCCTGGCTCTGCTGCAAAGCCCCTCCTGTGGCCCTTGTGCCTGAGGGCTGATGCTCCCCAGCCTGTGTCCAGGCGCCTCTGAGCTGGCCAGGGTGGCCTTCCCTGACCACCCCAGGGATCTCACAACCACACTGTCCAGTCCTACCATCCAGTAGAACTCATCATTATTTAAAAGCATCTCGTGTCTTTGTTAACATTTTTGTTTTCTGTTCTCTGAGGACAGGGACTTGGTCAGTTTTGATCACTATCCAGTTCCAAGAACAGTGCCTGGTTTATAATGGTGATTCAACAAGTATCTGTCACATGCACAAATTCTGGGAGGCTCACTATAAGTGATGCCGACAGTGTAAATCCTCCCTGAACATCTTTGCTCTCCCCTCGGAGGTGCAGACCCCATAGCATACTCCCTCGTCATCTCTCTCCCTTGAGCCCAATGGCAGGACTGTAGCTGATAAACCCCTGCATCCTCACCTAACCACCACCAGCCTGCCCTGAGACTCAATATATCTTCACTAAATAGTACATGGATGCAGTTCAGCTCCCCGCCGATGCTGTGTAAGGGCTTTGTGAACTGTAGTGCTGTGCACGCGTACACACACACACACACACACATTTTTGGGGGGCCTGCTGGCCAGAGGCCCTTACCACCTGCCTGCTGCACTAAAATCCTGGCTGGTGTCTGCCTCTGCCCTAATCCCAGGTCCCACAGCCACAGCCTCACACTGGGACTCTGTAGCCCCCACTCCAGTTAGCACGAATCTGGAACAACTCGTTACCTGAATGGCCTGAGAGGCTGAAGATAAAAAACCGAAGAGCGGAGCCCTTGGCAGCCCCGGGAGGGGGAGGAGTGGGCCGGCCGCACATGTGAGCAGCAGATGGCCAGCCCAGCGATCGGAGGTTTCCATGTCAGTGACAATTCATTTTCAGTAATTATCCCTCTCTCCTTTAAAGTCACCTAAGGCAGCCCTCCTGGGCACAGCAGACCTCTTCCCTGGGCGAACTTTCAAGTTATTTGCACTTGTGGAGATGCGTAGAATTCAAAGCAGATGTGCCAAATTGAGTCTCCCGCTTGCTGCTCCATCTCCAAAATCTTCCCCCCCTCCAGTCCACTGTAAATGTTTTTAAAATGGGACCCCAGCACTAGACATGTCAAACAGCTGAATTCAAGGTAGAAGGGCTGCCAGCAGGAAAGACAGATGAAATTTAAAATCCCTTTCGACAGATTAACTAGAGACACTTTGAAGCCATAAATCATGCAGACAGTCTAGAAGAAGCTAATAACGGATTTGGATTTTGTTCGTATTTATTATCTCAAAGAGATAGCGGAATACAGGGCCAATACGCTTGGCTGGTAAATCCATTGGGGACTTCCTGAAGCTGAGTGTCCACCAGAGAAGAGTAGGGCAGGGAGGGAGAAAGAACACAGGAAAGAGCGTTGACTATGTACCTGCTATGAGCTGGGCACCGCATGTTTTGTGTAAGTCACATGCCAAATGTGTGAAGAAGACAACATCGTGCCCATTTTACAGATGAGGACTCCAAGATGCTCCACCATGACTCGTTCCTGGCCAGAGCCCTGTCTCCTGGCTCCAAAGCCCTTGCTTTTTCCCACCCAACAGGGTACAAGAAAAGAGGACCCAGTCTGAGGACATAGGAGACTTGGGGCATTAGAGCCCCCGGGCCCTGTGGGCCCAGTCCCCCAAGTGACCATACACTGTCCACCTCTGGGCCTTTAGCTAGGCTGGACTCCCTTCTGTGATCATTTCTCAAGTTATGCTCCTGCCAGCACCTGGCCTGGTCTCTGCTCTCAAGAGCATGCCCTAGAGGACAGCATTTTTGTGCTTGTTATATTGATCCCCAGACACCCTGCCTGAAGTAAGTGTGACTTCCTCCATCCCTGTATTCTCCCATGGCCACACAGGAGGTGCCCAGGGTTGTGATTTAATGGAATTCCCGGGCGCCCTGGCAACTTGAACACCAGCATCACATCTAGCGAGGGCAGGTGGGTGCCAGGGGAGAGAGCGGGTATTTACCAAGCACCCCACTGACTCTTTCCACACACGTTTTTGAGCTCCTACTCTGCATCAGCACCGTGGGTAGAATCTTGGGGCAGCCACGGCACCCAAATCTTAGTGCCAGGCACCTGTGTGCTATCAGCCCTGGGGGAGGGATGGTCACCCCCACCTGACGGACAAGGAAGCTGAGGCTCAGAAGGTGAAGTAACTTGGCCAGGACCAAGTGGACTGTGTACCTGGCCTGCCCACGTCTACCACAGGAGCCCTGCTCCTTACCTAGCAGGTGTTAGCCTAGTCTCTATGTGCTCAGCGTCAGATTTGAGACCCGGTACAAAACACAAGGTGGAGACGGGGTAGACCATGACCAAGGCTCAAATACAGGGACAGAAAACAATACTCTGAGAGGTCAGGAGGGGCAGCCATCCGGGGAGGCTCCCAGGTAGAGGCCAGGATCCTGGCTCTGCCTGTTTTCACTTCTCAATGGCTTCTATCCACCACAGTGGGTCCTCAGACTCTCCGGCACATCAGGGTCACCTGGGGAACTTTTGAAATTATAGCTGGTCCCCGTCATGGACATCACACCAGAAGCTGGAGTGGGGGATAGTGGCTGGACAGCTATGCTTCTGTGGGTGCTCCAGAGGACCCTACTGCAGCCAGCTTCTACCAGCACTACATAGATCTGGCCACCACCACACTCCCAAATAAGGTCACCTTCAAAGTCCTTCATAACTTGACTTTAAACCATCATGTGCACACACATGTGAACACACGCCATTTGGTCATACAGTCTGCGCCCAATAGCTATGTGCCATTTTCCTAATAAGCCCTGGATGTGCAGCCCCACCCCCACCCCATAACACCCCCTCCCTGCACTGCCCCCTGCCCACTTTAACTGATGAACTCTACTTATCCTTCAAATCCCAGCTTGAATGCTTCCTCCCTGCAGCCCACCCTCCCATCTCCACCTTGCAACCCCAGGAAAAGACCCCCAGGAACAGTTACCCCACTGTAGCAGCGTGGGGTAAGCTGTTGGTGGTCCCAGCTGTCCCACCCCCAGACTGTCAGCTCCCTGCCGCCTCTCTCTGGTCACCCCTAGCCTCGCCACCTGACTTAGCTAGCACTGGCCCAGATTGATGCCTAAGGTATGATCGAGGCAAGGAATCAGCTTTCAGAGCAGTGCTGGGTCCAAGGATGAGAGAGGGAAGGAGTATCGCCGGCCCCTCTCCATTCCCCACCAGCCTCTTTCCACAGGGAAAACCAGTGAGCTTGTGCCTGCTGCTGACCTTTTGCCAGCTGTTCCCACTGCCCCCAGGCTGGCCAGTTCGGGGTGGCTTCTTGGGATCACACTTCCTGCAGAGGTCCTGTATATTCAAGTAGCATATAACTACTTCCATGGCTTATATTTGCACCCTCTCTGCCCCTTGAACACAAGTTCCATGAGAGTGAGGTCTCTTTCTGGATTCCATATTTACTAAATTAGTGTATTGTGCAAAGCCTAGAGAGCCTTCTGGATCATTCCTGCACACACATTCACGTGCACATGCACACACACACACACACACACACACACAAATAAATAGCATCTTACTACAGATTGACATTTGTTTAGTATTTGTTACAAAAAAAGTACCCCATCATGAGCATTTTGTCACTAAGGATTCTTCAAAGCCCTTTTGAACAGCTGTATAGTACTCTATCATGGGATTGTACCATCATTTATTTAGTTATTCCTTGTTGTTAAACACTAGGTTGTTTCCAATTTTTTGCTCTTATAAATAACACTGCGATGAGCACCCTTGCCCATAAATCACTGCCTGCAGCTCCAAAGGCTTCCTCGGGATAACTTCTAAGAAGAGGAACTACAGGGCAAAAGGGGATGCCCATTTTCCAGACTCTCAGAACACTTTGTCAAGTTGTCCTCCAGAAAGAGTATCCTAATCTACTCTCTGCAAGTGACCGTGAGAGGGTCGGCTGTCCCATACAGAGCAGCCACGAGCATCAGGACTTCCTTTATCTGTGCTGATCTATGAGACTGAAATGATACTTCATTTTTATTTGGATTTGATTGCCAGTGAGGGCAAATATTTGAAAATACCGTCTGGCTCTGTCTTCTTCTGCCATCTGCCCATTACTGTCCTTTATACATTTCTCTTATCATTGTGTGGATCATTGTGTTTTAGGTATATCAGCTTTTCTCTTTGTAGCAAATATAACTTTTCATTTTTAAACTACCTCTTGTTGTTGATCGATTTTTACATATAAAAATATTTTAAAATTTCAAGTACTCCTACAGTGTTTGGGTTCAATCACTCCGGTGGCCTTTCTATAAACTTTGTCCTTTTCCAACTAGACATCGGAAAAAGATTTCCCTATAATGCCTTCTAAATTTCTGTTCCTTCATTTTTCACACTTAACTCCTTAATCCATCTGGAATATATTTTGTAAGATAATATAGGTGAGGATTTAGCTTTTTTTTTCCCCTCTCAAGTAGTTAACAATTGTCCCCATCTGTGTTATATTTTTCAAGATCCTTACGGCAGGGTTTCTACCATCTCCCTGAGCAACACCATGGAGTGGCAGTAATAGGAAGTGTCACATGTGTGAACTTAAACTTCGTACTTCGCGAAGTATTGTTCATTCATCATTCATTCACCACATCTTTGCTGAGCACCTGCTATGTGCCAGCAGAGTGAATAAAACAGATGAAAATTTCTGCTCTCATGGGGTTTACCTTCTAATGGGAAGTATAAAATAAGTAAATTATGCAAAATGTGAGAGAGGAGGACAAAAATAAAACAGGAAGGAGAATAGGAAATATTTGAAGGAAGGACGCATTTTTACATACAGTGTCCATAGAAGGCTTCACTGAGAAGTGTCATGTGGATATCAGGGTATGGGGAGGACATTCCAGGCAGAAGCAATAGCCAGTGCTAAGGCCCTGAGGCAGCAGTAGACCTAACTAATATTCTAGAATGAGCTAGAAGCTAGTGTGGCTGGATTGGGGTAAGCCAGAGGGCACAAACAAGGAGATGAAACCAAAAGAGCAAGAGACATGTGTGTGGGTGGGGGGAGTCATCACAGGCCTTTGTACAGATATTGTTTTACCACCACATCTGGATAAAATGAGGAGCTGGGGTGAGTTGAAGCAGAAGAGCAGCGTTTCTCGGGTTTCAACACAGGACTTGTCAAACTCAGCACTCCTAGTGTTTGAGGCTGGGCAGCTCCTTGCTCTGGGGGGCTGCCTCGTGCATCTCCAGGTAGTAAGCAGCTTCTCCAATAGTGCACATGCGCCCTCCCCAGCATGACCATCAAAACCACCTCCAGACATTGCCAGATGTCTCTGGAGGCCCAACGGCACCGGATGAGGACCACTGCCTTCGCAGGATCACTCTGGCTGCTGTGCCAAAGGGGGCAAGGGCCAAGAGGCCAGTCAAGCGGCAATGACCACCCGAGTGCAGTGGCATGTGCCTGGAGCCCCAGCACTCACCTGGCTGAGGCAAGAGGATCACAAGGGCCTGGGAGTTCAAGGCAACACAGCAAAACCCCACCTCAAAAAAAAAAAAAAGCCACTAAAATCCACCAGGGACCCAAGATGGTGGCTGCTTCAGCAGCCAGGATGACAGGATGACAAGCAGCTAGATTCTGGATGTACTGTGAGTGTGACCTCAGGATTTGCTGACAAATCAATCAGAAGGAGTTGGAGAGGCAGAAGCATCAAGGGTGACACCAAAATTTGTATCCCGAAGCTCCCTGCCATTCACTGAGAGGGGGAAGATAGGAGAAGGAGCAGGCTCAGGGAGACCGGCGGGGCTCAATCCCGGCTATGTAAGTTGAATGCTCTTTTAGATTTGCTAATGAAAATGCTGGATAGTATCTGAACCTACAGGGGTTTAGGGGACAGATCAAGGCTGAAGACAACTTTGGATCCACAGCGAGTAGATGGTGTTTGAAATGCTCTGATACAGGATGAGACCACTAGGGAGAGCGCAACAGAAAGAGCGGTCCCAGGTTGTAGCCCTGGGCTTTGACAGCCATTAGAGGTCTGTGAGCTGAGGCGGGGAGGAAGGGAAAAGAGGGGAAGGCAGGCCGTGCCCGAAGCATCCTGAGGCTGTGAAAGGAAGTGTCTCCAGGACTGGAGAAGGACAGAGTGTGCCCATGGCTGCTGACAGGACAGGGGAAACGAGGACCCAGAGCTGACCCCTGTGAGGGCGCAGGAGGGCCTGACTGGAGTTCATTCATGATGGAGGGCGACACTCCAACATGGGACATGCACTACTCCTTTTGTATGGCAACAATGGACTCCTGGCTCCTCTGATTCCATCTCTCATTCCAGCCTCTGCTGTAGCAGCTGGTTGCAGGCAGCCTCACCTCACGGGCTCTAGCTTTGGGCAGGGACAGCTGAACAAGGCCACTTACAAGCACCACCTGCAAGGCACATGCACAGTCCCAACTCCAAAGCAGCTGGAGGCTAATGCTTCTGGAGCCACAGTTGACTGGCTGATTGACTGGTGGACTGATTGACCCATAGGCATGGGAACCCAGGAGTAAATGCTTGATAAGACCCCAGACGTATTGCAAAGGCCCCTGGGAAGGAACAGCACTGGCTCTCCCTGCTGCCTGCCTCCCATTTCCACTTGCTGGGACCACTTCCCAAGGAACCACCTCCCCCAGAGCAAGAAAGCCTCTTCTTAGGAAGCCAGGCTTAAACAAATGGGAAGGAGAGACACGGGGAGGGAGCTAGAGGTGCAAGGAGAGAGTCAAGAGAGCTTGTCTTTGGTCTTGGCTTTTTAAAAAGATGTTATAAATAACAGCAGGTTTGTCTACTGATGGGAATGATCAGTACAGAGGCAAAAGTTGATGCAGTAGAAGAGAGAACCATTGCAGCAGTGGTATCTTGACCAAGCAATAGGCGGATCCTCAGCCGTATTTACAAAACCAATCCCGAGACTGGGCCATGGAGCAGGTGTCAACTAATTTCAGTGGGTGGAGATGAACAGAACTTGTTCTCTGACCAAGCTAATTAGAAATCATGTATCTAGAAAATAAAAAACAAACTCCATAAATAATGGGTCAAAAATATAATGGAGATTAAAAAATGTGTTGAACTGATTGATAATGAAAATTCTACGTATCAAAATTTGTGGGATACTGCAAAGCAGTACTAGAGAAGAGTTATAGTTGTTAATGTCTTTAATGTGTTTGTCAGAAAAGAAGTGTTGAAACTTAATGAGTTAAATATCCACTCCAAGATGTTAAAAAGAAAAGATCAAAATGAAATAGAAATTATAAAGATACAGGCAGAAATAAGCAATATATAAATAAATGCACACACACACCACACAATCGAGAGGATGAGTAAATTAATCTAAAGCTGGTTCTTGGAAAAGACTAATAAAATTGACAAACGGCTAACAAAGGAGATCACAATAAAGAGGAGGAGGTACAATTAGTGTCAGGAATGAAAAATGAGACACTTCTTGATGCTACAAACAATAAAAAGATATTTAGAGAATATTATGGTTTTCTTTATGTCAATTAATTGTGAACTGCTGTCAGAATGGACAAATTCCTAGGAAAATGTCACTTGACAAAACTGATTAAAGAAGAAATAGAAAACCTGAATAACCCTATAAGCACTGACATAGTAATGGATTTAAATGTTCCCACAGAGAAAACTCCAGGTGTAAATGGCTTTACCAGTGATTTCTACCCAATATTGAAGGAAGAAATAATTTTCTTACATTGCATTCCAGAGACGAGAAAAAGAGGGAATACGCCCCACCATTCATTGCATAAGGCTAGGAAAACCCTGGTATGAAACCTCAAAAGGGAAAGTATAGGAAGGAAAATTACAAGTTAATTTCATTTGTGAACACAGATGCAAAAATTTTCAGCAAAATATTAACAAATTGAATCCAGCAATGTGTAATTGGAAAAAATACATTACGAGCAGGTTGGATATATCCAAAAAACTCAAAGTTGGTTTAACATTAGAAAATCACTTCATGCTGTTCACAGAACACATTAGTAAATTTAATAAGAAAATAATACAGTCATCTCAACTATAGCAAAAGCATTTCTGGTGGTAAAATATTGAAAGCTTTCCCTATGATACTGGAAAGTAAAATAATAATCAAAAGATCAAAAATTTATGACTAGAGCTGTGCTGTGGTTTGAGTGTGTATCCCCGAAGTTCACGTGTTAAAACCTTCATCCCTCAGCACTTTTGCGAGTTCAAAGCCAGCCTCAGCAACAGGGAGGCGCTAAGCAACTCAGTGAGACCCGGTCTCTAACTAAAACCCAAAATAGCACTGAGGATGTGGCTCAGTGGTCGAACCCGAGTTCAATCTCCAGTACCAAAAACAAAAAAAACCCTTCATTCCTCAACATGACAGTGTCAGGAGGTGGGGCCCAGAGGAAGGTGCTTGGGTCATGGGAGCAGAGTCCTCTCAGGTGGATTAATGCAGTTCTTGAGAAAATGGATTAGCTGTGTGGGGATTTGGTCCCCTTTTTTCTATTCTGCACGTGCCCACTTGCCCTTCCACTTTTTGTCACAAGTTAAAGAGCACAAGAACCTCACCCAATCTTAGACTTCCAGCCTCCAGATCTATCAGTCAGAATAAACTTTTTTCCTTCATAAATCACCCAATCTCAGGTGTTGTGTAATAGCAACAGAAAACAAATGAAGATAAGCAGATATCCGCTCCCAGGTTTCTGATCTCAGCTCACTCAAGCACTCCCATCTCTTGCCCCAATTTTACCTGTGTTCAACCTCCAACACTTGGCCACTTGGCAAATGCCTGCTGGGCTTTCTGTGAGCCCACTTACTCTCCTGGCATTTTTCTGCCTCTTGCTGCTCTCTCCACTTGGGGTGAGTTTGACTCCTCCTTTTAACAGGCTGCCTTCCTGGTGCAGCGATTACTGCTGTATTGCTCTGTGAGCTGCCCTGTCAGCTCAGCTGCACCTCACTGCACCTCAGCTCCTTCAGGTCCTGTGGGCAGAACGAGCCCTAATTCACCTCTGGTCCCTGCTCCTCGGCTCCAGAGAGCACTTGCTGAATGCCGAATGATGGAACATGAGCGCAGCATCGGGAGGCTGTGTCCTAGGCAGGTCTGCCCACTTCACCAACAAGTACTGGCTTCTTACACTGTCATGCAAGAAGCTGCATCTCTCTGCTGGCTATTGCTGGTGGACACTGAGACCCAGGACACAGGACCCACAGTGACCCCATTGATGGGGGAAATATTACTACCTCCTCATGAGCACCTCGCAGCTACCAACAGCTGAGTATTCCTTGTGTGATGGACAGACAGAGAAGGATGTTGCTGAAGCAGAACACCCATGTGCAGAGGCAGGGGCATCAAAGAAGCTGGCATTTGGGCAACTGGAGGATCCAGTGCCAGGGACTGACCAGACCTGCATGGAGACACTCATGTGGGCCAGACAATAAATAACTCGAGAGAGGGAGAGAGCGAGGGTCCAAGCCAGGTTTAGAGAAATGACTCTGCTTGGGTTGAAGATGGATCCACATGTGGGGGTGACTGCTGAGCAGGAGGAGCCTGCGTTCACATGATGTTGGGGCGCAAGGGCTCCCGACCCGGGAGGCAGCGTAGGTAAGAGTGGAAGCACAGAAGTCATCTCTGGAGCAAGAGAGGCTCCCTTTTCTCTTCATTTTGACTGATGATAACCACAGGCCTGTCTGATTGGTGCTGGACACCAAAATCGTGACAGCAAGGGTGGCTGCTGGCTCCTCTACTGTCACAGCCACTATAGGCTGAGCACCTGTGACCCCCAAATCCAAACTCTGAGATCCTCTGAAATCCAAATTTTTTCTTCCTGAATTGTACTTAATTATTTTGCAACATCTTGATTGGATTTTTTTTTTATTGATGCATTCCAATTATACATAATAGTGGAATTCCTTGTTACATATTCATACATGCACACAACATAATTTGGTCCATTCCATTTCCCTGGACCTCCCCTGCCCCTTCCCTCCTCACTCCCCCAAATCCTGTTACTCTACTGATGTCCCTTCTATTTTCATGCGAACACCCCCCCCACACACACACTTTTCTTTCTTTTTTCTCTCTAGCTTCCACATATGAGAGAAAACATAAGACCCTTGACCTTCTGAGTTTGGCTTATTTTGCTTAACATAATTGTTCTTGAGTTTCATCCAGTTTCCTGCAAATGACATAGTTTTACTCTTCTTTGTGGCTGAATAAAATTCCATTGTGTATATACACCACATCTTGTTTATCCATTCATCCACTGACAGACACCTAGGCTGGTTCCATTGTTTGGCTACTGTGGGTTGTGCTGCTATAAACATGGTTGCACATGTATCGCTGTAGTACACTGACTTTTATTCTTTAGGATAAATACCGAGGGGATATAGCTGGGTCACATATGGTGGTTCCATGCCTAGTCTTTTGAGGAACCTCCATACTGATTGCCATAGTTGAAATCCAAACATTTGAGCACTGACATGATGCTTGAAAAGTTCTGAATTTCAGAATATTTAGGATTTCAAAATTAGGAATGAGCAAGTGGTAAAGTCTATGCAAATATTTCAAAATCTGAGAAACCCTGGGATCTAAAACATTTCTGGCATCAAGCATTTCAGATGAAGAATACTCAGGCTACACAATGGGTGCTGGCTGCAGGGAGGAAGGGCTGAGCCAGAAGGGACAGGCTTCCTCCAGAAGGGCTTGGGTTCCCGGGTCACCGATGAGGCTGAGACCTGCACAGGGTGGACCAGGGGGCCACTGCAAAGTCTAGACGTAACTGACTGGACCTGAGCCCAGCATGTTCTCCCTCCTTCCACATGCCACCTTCTGACCCCAGCAGGGCCACCAAGCCTCCATGGAGCAATGGCAAGGACTCTGGGACTCCAGGAGTGGGGAGCCCCACATCCATGTCACAACTACACACCACTGTGGGGTCCTGGCCAGCTCATCTCACTGCCCAAAGGCCCCTTTCCAATCCTGAAATCCTATAGTCTCAAAGGTAAAAGGAGGGACATGCAGAAGCAGCCAGTAGACCTGAAGCTGGACGTGAGCTAGAGGGAGCAGGAGGGAGGCCACAGGAAGAGGCCAAAACAGAAAAGCAAGTGGTAGGGCCCTGGGAAGAGCTCAGCTCCACAGAAGAGCTCGGGCAGGCTATGGCTTCTCTGGGGCTGGGTCCCTCATCCACACTTGGGGGTAGGGAGTGGAAGCAGAGGGGGTGAGGGGGGCCAGTTGACCCCCAAAGTCTTGCAGCTTTGCAGAGTTTTTAAGAGCACAGGCCAAAAGTAGAGGGTTGAAACCAGGATCTGCCACTGGTAACTGTGACTTGAGACAAGTCCTTAGTCACTCTGAGCCTTGATTTCCCTATGTGTAAAATGGTGATAACACCACTAACCCCCACAGGGTTATTCTAGATATGAGGAGAGTAGCCACAGGACACTGGTAGCACTCTCCAATTTACGCAGAGGGTGGCCTGGGAAGGCAGGGGAGGGTATGTCTAGAGGGGCTATTGATCAGTGGGCCCAGCAGGATATCAGATGCCTCTCTTGGCTGTGTGGAGTCTGATGCCACCATACCAGGCTGCCAGGGAAGTCTCTCTGGCCCTCAGCTGGGCTACCCTCATGGAAGGCATTTTCCTCAATCCCCAAGGGCTGGTCTCCCTTCCTCTCCCACTGGCCCTCAGGGTGGCAGCAGCTGCCTGGGAGGCTGGACCCAGCATGCTCTGAGGCCTGTCCATCTCCTCAGGCTGGCAGCAGGCACCCCATAAATCAATCAGAACATTCCAAGCAGGTGCTCACAAGCTGTTTTCGTTGGAACCCAGACCCTTTTTCTGTGGCTACAGTGAGACCAGACGGTCAGGTGACTCTCAGTGGGACAGAGGCCTGTCACCAGAGGGTGACAATAATGTTTTCTTTCCTGTCTTACCTTGGAGACACGCTGGGGATTTCTTTCCAGCCCTCTGTCCTGGCCAAAGGCAAACTCAGGTTTACACAGTGAATATTTATAGAACCTAGGGATGGCAGAGGTGGTGGCAAGGACCTCCGAGCACAGACACTGTCTCCCTGGGCCCCACTGTCCACACCACCACACCACCCAGGAAGCAGGAGAATGCAGATGTGGTTAAAAGCTGTGGCTTTGCTGTCTTTGGGCCTGGGTTCAAATCCCAAGTCTAACACTGTAGCATCTCTACTTCTACAAAACAGGGTGATACACGTAACAAACACTAACATGGTGAAATTTAAATTAAAATAATATGCAGGTGGTGTTTGCAGAGGACCTAGCACAGTTTGATTATTCGGTAAACTGTCACTATTATGATTGTTCAAAGATGGGACACAGCCAGTGTCCATGGGACCAGAGCAGGGGACAGCAGTGTGAGAGCAGAGTCCTGTGCCAGCACCACGTCTCAGCTGCACAAACACCAACTTGCCTTTGGAAGACTCCACAGAGCCCCTTCGCGAAGATCGCCCAGTGAGAAGGGAAATACCTGCACGAGCAGCCGGGACAGGTTAGCATCACCAACCCTTCCCACGATAAATGAATGAAACGGCTGGGAGCAGAGCCGGGTTAAAAGCAGGCCAGAGCCCCACACCTCTTCTGGCTAGAGTTCTGCCCTGTCTCTCCCTGGGTTTGTTTCTCATTGGACACCTTGGGGTTTGGATGGCAGAATTTCTGAGGTCCCCAGCACTCCGCTCTTATATGGAGCCTGGATCTGATTGGGCCTGTCCCGTAAGCCTTTGGAACCCAACAGCCACGCAGCCATTCACCGGGCACTTGCTAGGTAGGTACTACTCCAAGCAAGCCTCGGATGTCTCTCCTCAATGCAGCCCCTTGAGAGGCAGCATTGTCACTGGGCCACTACAGAGCACTGTCACTGGGCCACTGTCCTACCGAAGACAGTGAGGTAATGCACTCAAAATCATTAACCTGGGTAGAGCGGGGACAGAAACCCAGGCCACTCTACTGCCCCTCTCCCATCGCTCTCTCTCTCTGTCTCTGTCTCTCTCTCTCTCTCTCTCTCTCTCTCACACACACACACACACACACACACACACACACACACACACACACACGCTAGTGCCTGCCCTGAGGCAGCTTCCGGAGGCTAAGATGCATGGTGGGACTACGACATGGGAAGAGCTGCAGGAAAAGCAGAGCCGAGAGGGTACAGAAAGGGGTTTCAACGTAGAGGAGCCTGGCCAGGCAAAAACAGCAAAAGGCCAACACGACACCCCTCCTGGGAGAGGGTCCTCAGATATCCTGAGCTCCCACTGGCAGGGTCCAAGATGGCAGCTCCTGTTGGGACTGACAGAATACACAGCCCAGGCTCTGTACCCATGGGGAGCTCCTCCCTGGTTGAGCACCTGAGCTGGACCTTGGTAAAGTCCCTTGTCCCTCTGAGCCTATAAAATGGGGTAACAACACGTGCCTCACAGGGTTGTCCAGATGACACAGCACCTTACCCTTAGGAGCTAATGGGACAAGGAAGTCACGGAGAATCAGAGTGAGATGCAAGGTGCACAGGACCCAGCCCCACCTCTGCCCACCTCTCCCAAACCTGCTCTCAGAGCACAGCAGCACCTGCCTTCTACAGAAAGGTCCCAGCTCTTTGCTGTCTCTGGGCCCCTGCTCTCTGAACCTGTGCCTGGAATGCCCTTCCTCACCCTGTTCCTTGGCAAACTCCTACTCATCCATCAAGATGCACTTCAACAGCCCCTCCTCCAGGAAGCCTGTGCTGACCACCACAAGCTAGCGGGGTGCCCCTGCAGGCTCTCCCTGCTTCCGATTCCCTCCATCACAGCCCTGCTCACCTAGGGTTGACACAGCTGTTCCACCCTCCCCTGCTAGACTCTGGGCTGCTCTAAGACTGATGCTGGGTCAAGTCACTTTGGGACCCCCAGCATAGAGTCTAGTCTAGAGCAGATGTTTGGAGCATGAATGAGTCAGTAATTTAGCAATGGATGATGCAGGTATGGGTGACCAGGCACCTCCCTAAAGACCCTGCTATGCACAGTAAAGCCCTCTCTTGTCCCTCACAGCACCTTGCCACACCTCCTCTACCCTTCTCTTTCCAGGGCACATTTAAGGGACTCACTATGAGCTACAAATCCCAGGTACAAGTGTCCCCTTGGGTTCCTCACCAACCACCACAAGAAAAGGCAAGGCTCAGGAATGCAATGGAGGGGTAGGGCCTGTGACATCCACACAGCCACCTGCTCAGCCACCATGGTGTGGCCAGACCAGGCTGCCAGAGCTGACTCTGCAAAGAGATAAAAGCCCAGGACACAAGAACTTGCAAGGGAGGGAAGGGAAAAGGGGAAAAGGAAAAAAAGAATTAAAAAAGGGTTCTTTTGGTATTTGTTTTCAAAGCCACTGACGAAAACCAGATTTGAAGTTTGGGGTAAAAAGGGATTTGGGCCTTTCAAATTCCACTCTCCACTAATTGACTGCAGTTTCCTTTGAAAGAGCCCCCAGCTCTTCTGAACAATCAGCAGCCCAGCTGGGACTCCACGACAGCAGCATCCAGGCCTCCTGGCTCCAGAGGGTCGCCTTGGCTGTGTGAGCTCTAGATGACGGGCCACTGAACAGATGGATGGACAGGCAGGGCATTGGAACCCTCAAAAAGGCACAACTGGAATTAGATCCTGCATCACTCACTTCCCATGGAAAAGGCCACACCCACTCCCGTCTGATGCCAGGGCCTGCGCCCTGCCTGTGGCTGCCTGCCTCTCTGGTGCTGTAGTTTGTCTGAGGCAGCAGAGAGCCACAGTAGATCTAAGCCCAAGGATTAGGAGAGGAGGCTTTCTGAGAGGAGAAGCAAGCTGCCTGATCTGACATCCTTGAGGCTCCAAGAGTGACAAGTCTTTACCGGGCTCAGCCCCTCCCTCCATGCGGCCAGGAACTGCCTGCCCACCCTCTTCCTCTCCTTCCAGCAAGTCGACCTGCCTCACAACTCAGGCCCTGGGAATCCTGTCAATCTATCATGCACCTGGCCTCAGAGCATCTTGTCAACAGCTTCTCTATGGGGTGATCCCGAAACAAAGATCTCTGCTCCCTCTTTGTACAGATAAACCTAAACCTGAAGGCCCATGAATCCAGCCACTGAGCCCTGGAGAAAACCAGGAGGCGACCTGCAGCAGCACAGGCAGTAAGCACACCTCCGCTGAGGCCCTCCTACCTGGCTCTCACACAATGCCTCACAGGGGCAAAGGGATGTGCCCAAAGCCACCTGTGTGTCTTGAAGTCAATGGTCTTAACCTGAACCTGACTGTGAGCCTGCACCCTTGTCCGGGCCCCGCCCCTTCACCTGCACAAGGACCATCGTTAGCTCTCCCAGAGCCGTGACCCCCAAAGCAACAAAACCAGCATGTCTTGGAAAATGCCACTGTCCTTTCACAAACGAGAAGTGCCACTGTCCCCCAGAGCAGGTGGCTCCGACTCTGCTCATGCCTGGGGAGACCATCCCTTTGGAGGATCATGCCCACACCCTCTTCTCCTGTGCCAGCCTCTCCTCCAGCCTGGCACTGACTCCCAGGCTGTGAGCCATCCCAGTTGCCTGCTGTGTCTGGGAGGAAGCAGGGGCAGGGTGGGGCAGGGAACCTGAGCCCTCTGGGAAGAGCTCTGGGTGCAAGTTCTGACTCCCTCACTTGCCAAATGTATGACCTCAGGCCTCAGTTCCACCCTCTGGACTTGGGCTCCTCACTGGAGAAAATACACATGAAAAACTCTGGTCTGTGGGTGTAGGGCTGTCACACAGACTGAGGCATCACACAGACGGCACTTTGGACAAAGGGTACGTGGTGATGGTGGTGGAGTTCCTCCAGTCCATCTTGGGGTGGAGTGAGGGTGGATCCCTAACACAGCTCCGCCCTCCTCAAGCTCCCCAGGGACAGTCAGGGTGTCCGTCTGTGCTGGAGGAAGCAAGGGAGTGAATGACCACGGAGTGCCCTGTGCTGGGACCTGCAACCAGCATCTTATTTAGTCCCTCAGCCCTGAGGAGGGCAGTGGGCATCACCTTCCCTGCTCAACGGAGTGACTCGTGCCCAAGGAGGGCCTGGCCCAGGTCAGCACTGGGGGCAGTCCCATCCCAGGATCTGTGCCCTGGGCGGACCCCAAAGCCGTCTTTGCTTCTGGGCCCTATTACAAGGACCAGCGCACCTCAATCAATCAGGCTAATGGAGTCTGATGACTGGGATGCTGTCATTATAAACAGCAGCAGCTTGATGCTCCAGGGCCAGGAGGCTGTCTTGCTTTGATGAAGGCCAGCAGCAGAGAGACCGCCATAGGCACTGCTGGCAGGAGCTGGGTCCCCTGTCCACTTCACCAGCACCACTGCTGGTGAGGTTCAGGGGCAGCACAGCACGCGGGGCCTTCCATCTGGCCCTCCCCTTGAGCACCTGGTTGGCACTGCTCATCAGTGTCCACCCGCCTTCAGTCCACAGGCCCGGCCTCTGTAAAGGTGGTTCTGCTACAGGTGCTCATGAACTCTAATCATCCTGTATCACCCAACCCAAATGCCACCTCCTCCGGGAAGCCTTCTGAGTAAAGCACTCCCTCGTCTGTGCTTGGGTCTCATCTCTCCAGTCTCACTCGTGTGAACTAAAAGCTGTCTTCTCTCATGGTCTGTACATGCCGTGACCTCAGCCAGGAACACCTTCTCTCTACAGTGGGACTCCACTCACCTTTCTTGTCTCAGATTCAAAGTCCCCTCCCCTAGGAAGCCATCCCTGATCACCCACAGCCTGCCTGGCACCCCGGTCCCTGCTCTTGCCCTCTGCACTATCACTATTAGTTGACACGTCTGTGACCTATCCTAACCTGGAAGCTCTCTGTTCCAGCTCCCAGCACAGGCCTGGCACCCAGTGGGTGCTCAGAGGTGTGAAGCAACATGTCCCGTCCTTATCAAATAGCCAATGGGCCAGGGCAATTCCACACTACAGACTGGCCTGAGTCCTCTGTATCCTGTCTTCCTGGCTCCTGGTACCTGATGCTCAAAACCACAGGGCTCTGTCATGACCCAGGAACAGAGGGCTTCATATGGAAGGAATCAAGAGGCTGAGGCATCAAGTATCAGTTAGAACAGACACTTTATTATCCCGGCCATAAACCAGATTTACATTCAGGTTTCTTCTTTCCAGAAGCTCTGTAAAGTTTTAACTTTGCCCCAGAAAGCCTTGGGAACAGACCTTCATAGCAGCAGGAAATGGCCCATTATTACCGGGGGGAGGAGGTCCCAGCTGCTTTTGTCCTCCAGGTAACCCTGCGTAGAGTCACCTGAGCTCAGCCTGGAGTCACGGGGCCTGGGAGGGCAGGGCCCAGACTCCATGATGCACAGGTCGCGTGGCCTTGATGAGCTACTCCCCAGCTGGGACTCGGTCTCCCATGACCACGGGGAAGGAGGGATGAGGCAGATCTAGAGCTAATATTCAAGGACACAGCGTACCACAGCGGCTGTGGGCTCAAATCCTACTAGCCTTGTGACTGGTACGGTACTGATGATCTCTCTGCTCACTCTCCACACTGCTAGCACAAGGACACAGCGTAGGATGACCTACCTCCAGGACGACTAGGAGCCCGCAGGAGGCTGGCCAAGAAGGTGTGGCATAGAAAGCCCCCTCCACACTGCCCTGTCATCCCGATTCCCTCAGACAAGCCAGCAGGTGTGTGACATCCCCACATCACAGATGAAGAAGACAAAGCTTGGAGAGGGGCTTTCCTGCAGCCCAGTAACCAGGAGCCAGCCGGGAGTCTCAGCGCCAAGCCCAGTGTCCTTTGCCTGGTAAAGAATGTCCTAAGCCAACTTGCTTTAAAGAAGGGGCAAAGCGGGGGAGGAGGCCAGGATCCATCTGAGAGCCAACACACAGACTGGAGGACAGCTCCACCAGATGCCATCCCTGGTCAGCTGCCTGGCCTGTCTCTCTCTATCCCACCACCACCCCATTACCAGCACCCATGGCAGCCACACTGTCTGGACAGTGCTCCCTCACTCCACCCAGGCCCCTGCTCAGTGGCCAGGGCCCCAGGGAGCCCCTTGGCCACCAGCTAACCCACACCTCTGCCCGTCCATCTCCAGCTTCCCACACACTTTATGCTTTTAATCACCACTTTTACTACCAGACACAATGCTGATGAAATTTCCTCATTAAGCAACTTAATGAGCACCTATTATGCACCAGAAACTGTTGTAGATGTGTGGAGATGACACTGGACCAAACAGACACAAATCCCTGCCCTCCTGAACCAGGAGGGGAGACAAATCCCAAATAACAGCATGATCAATAAGTAAAATACATAGTGTATTAAAATGTGAAAAGTTCTTTGAAAAAGTGAAGCAGGGACAGGGGACCAGGGGTCCTGCGGTGGGCAGGGGTGGCACTTTGAAATAGCATGTTGACCGTGGGCACCCAGGAGCAGGGAGGGAGGTGCTGCTGTTGATGTCCTACAGAAGGGAATTCCAGGCAGGGGCAGGAACAGCAGCACAAGGGCCCTGAGGATGCAGAGAGAAGAGAGAAGTAGATGCCAGGGCCCAGGACCTGGAATCACACCCAAGGCTGCTGTGAGGAGGCAGGCTTCCCATCTGAGTGAAGTGGGTGCCCGAAGTGGGTATCAATGGCAGAGGGGTGACAGATCTGACTCACAATATAAAAGGATCACTTGGGGCCCTATGGTGACAGCAGACTGTCTTGCTTATTTGTTGGTTTATGGCTCGTTACGTCCACAAAAACATAAGAACCAGGAGGGCAGCCCTTGGTCTGAGGGTAGCCCTTCATCATCAGTGCCTAGAACAGGGCTTAGCATGTAAAGGTGCTCAGTAAATGTCAGTGAAATGACTGACTAAACAAACAAGGCCACTCTAGCCACAGCAGCCTCTTGGCTGCCCCTCACAAAGACCTCAGGGCCTTGCACTTACTGTGTGCACTCTGCCTGCAGTGCTCTTCCACCAGACATCTTCATGAGTTCTTCCCACACTTCAGCTCTTTAAGATGACATGAGGGGCTGGTATTGTGGCACAGTGGTAGCGTGCTCACCTAGCACACGTGAGGCACTGGGTTCGATCCTCAGCACCACATAAAAATAAAATAAAGATATTCTGTCCACCTACAACTAAATAATAAATAAAATTTAAAAAAAAAAAAGATGACATGACCCTGAAGGCCTTTCCCAACATGCTATTTAAAATGCCAAGTGCCCCTCCCCAACACTTCTGTCTCCCCTCCCTGCTCATTTTTCTGTATTGCACTTCTTACCAGGGGACACGCTCTATATTTCCTATCTTGCTGTCTCTGTCCACTAGAAAACAGGCTCCTGGAAGATGGAGATTTGAGTCGGTTTTACTTGCTGAGAAATCCCCAGTGTTTGTGTCTGGGACAGCTGCTGACACACAGCAGGAGCCCAGCAAACACTTGCTAAACACGTGAGTGACTCCTGCTTGTCCACCATCCAGCTCAGTGAGCAGAATGGCAGGCCAGGGTGCCAGGGGTAGGGCATGGGGACAGACCCCCTGTAAACCACAGTCCTGGAGGCACAGGCCAGAGTGGGAAGGAGGACCACGCCACCTGCGCTGGGGAGTTTCATGTACTCACAACAACCATGAGAAGTAACAGCTGTCACCCTCACTGTGCTCAGGTAGAAAAATCAAGGTCCAGAGAACTCTGCAATTCTCCCAGGAAGGTGGCTGAGCTGGGATTCAAACTTGAGTCTATTTGTGTCCTTCAGTTCTTATTTAGTCAGAGATTTATTGACCTGCCGTGGCATGCCTGACCCTGTGCTCAGTCCTGAGGTATACGAGGGGATGAGGCCATGGAGCAACAGGAACAGCAGGTGCAAAGGCCCAGCGAGGAGGGGTTCCATCAGGTGGAGACTTGTAAAATAAGGCTTGGGAGTCCGACCACGCCAGGCCTTCCTCGTGAGTCCCTTTGGGAAGCTGGGACCACAGGGAAATGCAACTCAAGACCATAGTAAGGGGCCACCTATACTCATTTAAAAGGCCAAGATTCATGAGCCTGTCAGCACCAAAGGTGAGAAGGGGTTCTGGGGCAACAGAATCTTCCATGCACTGTGGGGA
>PVHX01025029.1:0-23056 GCA_004024805.1 Geosciurus inauris | reverse complement strand
CCAGGGACGAGGTTGCGCGAATAAAGCAAAAACAGAGGAAATGAAGTATATCCAAAGAGTCAGGACTCACGTGTGGTTTTTCTCTCTGGTTCGTGATGTTCCAGGCACTTTAGGATAGCTTAGTTAATAATCAAAAGGAGATACATAAAAATATCGGCCCCGAGGCAGCTGGGCTCAACAACGCCTGGCGACCCACAGAGGACGCCAAGCTAGCAAAGGGGCCTGGTAGAGAACTTGGTAGGGTCGTTAGGAAAGGTCTGGAAAACAGAATTCTTTAACTTTTGGGCTTAGAAAGTCTAGGAATGATGGGACATCTCTTAAGAGATGACACGAGTGCATTTGGCTCCCTGAGGCTGCAAGAGGGCTGGGTCCATGGTCCACGAGCGCCCTCACACCGCTGGAATGAATATTGAGGACTTAACCTCTCGCTCCACCGGTGTTTGCTTTTAAAGCGTTTTCAGTTGATCCCTTGAAGCCAAGTACATCAGCTTTTGCAGTAGTGTGCTAAATACTGTGTGGAAGGCAAAGAAGAAAAGCGGTCTTGCATAAAGTGCAACAGCATACAGAGCACATTATAAACGCTTCAAAAATTGAAAGAAGGTTGAGAGATTTATGGGACTAGGTAACACAGGACAAAATTGAACATGATTTCAAAGCTCCATGAATGAGCACTAGTCCTCATTTAAGCCCTCACTGTGGCCATGCCATGAGAAATGTCTTGGTCTAGAAGTTGGTGGGCAGCAGGAGAAGTGTCAGAAGAGTTATTTGGAAGATGATGGAGAATTTTCATGATTAATTTGATTATAACACTGAATACTTTAATATATATATATACACACACATATATATAATATGACTTAATTAGAAGATTCAGAGGGAAAGTGGCATTGACACATTTTGAATTCTAGATAACAGGGACAGTATCCTTTAGGTTTTACACTATGCCTCCAGTGAATGGCTGCAGCATGGAATAAGATCTATATGCATGTAATTTACTAAAGCAAAACAAAAAAGGGAAAATTGACAATTAACATAGTGGGAGATGGGAAAAATGTCATGTTCTTTCACAGTTGCAACTGCTGTACCTGTGTTGTACTGTGTGTGCTGTACTTTAAAGGTGACTTAATGAGTTTTCAGTTTTTAATTTTGAATATGTACAATTACTGTCTTAAGCATAAAGAACCTTGGCCTTTCCTAAGATGTCCAACATGAGTGTGAATATGTATGTATATTTTATACACACATACATGTATGCATCCAGATATACAAAAACATTTTAAAACAAAATAACAAATATTTTTAAAAATAGAGAAAAAGGAGATCAAAGCATTAATGGGTTATCCAAAGTTTTCATTTGAGGTTTTCCTTCAATAGTTTATTCTACTTATGCATTAATTTGCTAGTGAATCATATATTAAGTAAATATTGAGCATCTATTGTGTACATGACCACTGTGGTAGGTACAAAAATGAATACAATACAGATTCACCCTTCAAACAGGGAAAATAAGAAATGCACTGCAGGCTTATGATTTGTATAACAACAGAATAGAAAATAATATATTAGCAGAGATTTGCACAAGTGCTATGGGAGTTCAGAGGAAGGAGAAATGACTTCCAGTTTATCAGGAAGAAGAGAGTTAGGAAAGGCTTTGTGGAGGAGGTGACACTTGAGCTAAGATTTGAAGGATTGGGACATATGGACTTGGTAGTGTGGAGCACATTCCAGGCAAAAGAAACAACTGGATGAACAAAAGCATGAAGAATATTGAGTTGTTGAGTTTAATTAGAGCATGGAGTTCACAGAAAAAATTATAGGTCCCTAGAGTGTTTACAAAGAGCTTTCACAAATACCTTCTTAACTTCACCCTTTGAGGTAAGCAATATTAATTTTTTTATCCTGCGTATGAGGAAACAGAGGTTCAGAGAATTAATTTACTTTTCAAAGGTTATATGCCTAGTAAGTGGCAAATCCAGGACTCAAACACAGGTCTTTTTACTCCAAGTACCAAGTAGCAAATGAGGATAGAAATGTGAACTGGGACCAGGATGCAACCTGGAGGCTCTGGTATTTGGCCTGTTTATTGGAAGTTTTCTGACCAGGATAATGTCATGATCAGAGTTGTGCTTCAAGAAAGTTAATGTTGCAGCAGCATATAAGGTGAATTAAAGAAGAGAGATAATGGATTTGAAAGACTAGTTAGGAAGCTGTTGTAATAATTCAACAGGGGGAATGAACTCTGCAAACTAAAAGAAGGACAGTGGGAATAGAAAAAGCAAGATGTAAGAGAATCTAGGGATGTGTTGAGCAGGAAGAGGGAGGGATTTTAAAAATGATTTTTGTTTTTTGCTATGCTAGGAATTGAACCAAGGATCTTGAGCATGCTAGGAAGTATTCCACCACTGCCTAGCATGAGCAACAGCCCCAACCCAAAAAAATGACTTTTGAATTTCAAATTTGTGGCCATTTGAATGCTGATTATTCACACTCTCTCTCTTTCTTTCTCTCTCCCCCTCCCTCCTTCTTCCCTCTGTGTGTGTGTGTGACATAAGAATAGGCTCCTGACAGAAAGTGATGATGTTACTTTCAGGCAAGAAAATTCTGCCTACTTGCAGGATGTCTGTAGAGCAACAACCATACCCCGGTGACCTTAGATTTATTCATGTGGAAGTATAGGAGGCGTGTGAAGTTCTACCTTAAAGCTATCTCCTACCCACCATCTTCTCTCTCCTGAGGGACTATCATTGAACAATTTTTCATTGCCTTCCGGGTTATGGTGAGGTATGAGGCTTCAGTTGCAATGCCTTTTTAGGAGATAAGAGATTGAGTGGACCAGATTAGAGTGTAAGATAGATTCCTCAGGATTCTCATGCTCTTACCAAAGTGGTGTGTGAAAGGGGAATATAGAGTTTGGTTTTCCCTATAAGGTATAACACAGGCCAGATGAGACTCCATGGGATCTGGAAACAGATGGGATCATGCAGCCAGGATAGGAGATGAAGACCCTCCAGGATCTGATAGTACATCTCTCACCTAAGTATTAGGTGAGGAAAGAGGAGTAAGGGTTCTCTCATTAACCTACCTGTTCATAGGCTATGTGGGATGAGCTGTGGGAGAAGATAGATCTCCTGGAACTGGATAGCATATGCTACATGTTCAGCAATTTTTAGAGGGTTAAAGCAGCAAGAAATAGAATTAAAACCATTTGCTCTATTGGTGCCTTATTAGTGTAAGTTCATCTTTTGAGGATGACCTTGTTATTATAATTTCATTTGTTGAGGCCAAGCAAAAGACCACATAAAAGGGAAACTAAGTACAAAACTGTGCTTGTGGGTGGCCACCCATTGATCTCAGTTTCCCTATTGCTCCAACTGACCCTGGCCTCTCATGTGCCCCCTCCCCTCGTATTCCACAAACTTCCAGCCAAGGAGATAAAATAACTAGTTGCATTTGGCAGCTACTGTATAACTCTTGAAGTACCTATGTTAAAATTCTTTGGTATATTCCTGTGGAAAAACTTAGTAAAATTTGGGCAAAACTTACAGTAGAGAGCCAGGTATGGTTACTGCATGCCTATAATCCCAGCAACTTGGGAGGCTGAAGCAGGAGAATGGCAAATTTGAGGCCAGCCTCAAGAACTTAGTGAGACCCTGTTTCAAAATAAAATATAAAAAGGGCTGGGGATTGAACTCAGTGGTAAAGTGCCCTTGGATTCAATCTCCAGTACCAAAAAAAAAAAAAACCTTACAGTAGAGAAAAAAAAAGAGGCTAAAGTGATTTTGCTAGAGACCCTGTTTTATTCAATGCACTGCTGTATTAAAGTGTAATTGAATCAATATGCTATATGTTTGAATTGTAAATATTCATAAAGTGTTAGAAAATAATTTCTCAATTTCCAGTTTTCCATGTATAAATGGTGTTCAGTTGATTGACAAGTTATCAGTCTCAGGGTCTTTGGCTATCCATCAGAGAAGTGACTGATAAGAGCCTGCATGCCAAGTAAAAATTCTTTAAGGAATGTAGGCAAATATGCAGCTATGCAGCTATGCAATGCTGAATCCTATCAGTTAAAAAAAAACTGCTGCCTCTTACAAAGTAAAGAACAGAATTTCTGAGAAAGATGCCATTGCATACCAACTTGTAACTCTTGCTTGATGTTAGCCATGTTAAACTTAGGTGCTACCTGGCCTTTAAAGATTGACTATATCAGGGCTGGGGTTGTGGCTCAGTGGTAGAGTGCTTGGCTAGCACGTGTGAGGTCTGGGTTCAATCTCAGCACCACATAAAAAATAAACGAAAAAAATAAAGCTATAAAAAAGTTACCTCATTTAAAAAAAGATTGACTATATCAGACCTCTTAGCCACCTTTTGGGGTTATTGATGATGACTTATTGCTATTCAGATTTTTTTCAGTCAGTGAAAATTTTATCAGTGCCTCTGGAAATACTATTGTAGTCTTTGAAATTAATCTGTCTTGTTTTATTTGGTAGACATTCCATAATCTAAATGGTTGTAACTCATACTTTCAATTGTATTGTAAAAATGGGTATTTGGAATATGTGTAATAATTTTCTTGATTATAAGAGATGCTCCCAGTGGAGAAATATGATTTATCAGTGATAATAGGGAAGCATTACAACCAAGACCCTATCTGACTCTCTGAATCCAGCCATGCATTATCAGTAAAGCAATATAGGATGCCAGGCCAAAGGAAGTGGTTTGAAGGGAAGGACTTAATCTTACTTAATGAAGAGCTAGTAGAGACAGGAATGATTAAGGATTTTACCTGTACTAGTCCATTCCATGTTGCTGTAACAAAATACTCAAGGGTTGGAATTTATCAGTAAAGAAGTTTATTTGATTCATGATTACAGTAGCTAAAAGGTTCAAAAGGCATGGTGCTGACATCCTGGCAAGGGTCCCCAGGCTGCATCACAACATGGCGAAGAAGCCAAAAGGGAGCTAACCATGTGCAGAAGAGGCCAAGCATGTGGGTTGACCTCACTTTATAATAACTTGTACTAGCAGGAACTAATCCAGTCCTGTCAGACCTGACAGCATCAATCCCTTCCAAGGGTAGCATCCCCAATGACCTAATTACTTTGCACTAGGCCCCACCTCTTAAAGGTTCCATCACTTCACCACTATTACCATGGAGACCAAGCTTCCAGTACCTGAACTTTTGGGGGACAGACTATATCTAAACAACAGCAGATTTTATCCAACAGATTTTACAGACTGTCCTTCCATTCAAGTCAGTAAGCCCTAACTAAATTTTTGAGCCACTTACGTCAGTGACTGACAACAGTAGAAACTGGTACCTGTGACAAAAAGATGTGGCAACTAGACAGTAGCATCCACTGGAGTGGGACATGGTGCATATTTTAGAATATAAATTTGATGTCTTTGGAATCTTAAATAATTAACTCAGTGTGAAGATGTAACTCAGGACAAATCATGGAATTTTCTATGTCATTTTTTTCACTTTTATTCAGTGCTTTTCCTTTCATGAGGGAATAGACAGCCTCACTTTGAAGACTGTTATAGAGAAAGGCAGCCAAATTACATTTTCACTCTAAGCATGCTTGCTACCATCACTGGGATTTAGGCAGTATTTTAACCTGTAATTCATTGACCCTTGCACTATAAACAGGGATGGTGATAATATCTAGGTTTTGTAACACAGGAGGTACTATTTTAAAAGTATTTATTTGTACCAAACTGTTGGTTCAACTTTTCTCTGGAGCCTACCTTTACTGTATGCATTCGTAAGCAGTAAAGTAGCTAAAAGACAGGAAATAATACAGCAAAATAAGAAAATTATTTATAAATTGGAATGGTTGCTTTTCCTTTAGACCCTAAAGGTTAAAAGGAGAAAGGCAGACTATAGATCAATAATATGAAATCTAGAAATCAGCTGGGCATGGTGGCACATACCTTTAATCCCAGCAACTCAGGAGGCTGAGACAGGAGGATTGGAAGTTCGAGACCAGCCTCAGCAACTTAGTGAGCAGCTCAGCAAGACTCTGTCTCAAAATAAAAAAAAAATTAAAAAACTAGAAAATGGCTGGGTATGTGGCTCAGTAGGTAAGTGCCCCTAGGTTAAGTCTCTAGTACGAAAAAAAAAAAGAAGAAGAAGAAGAAGCAGCAGCAGCTAGAAATCAGCTTTTTAACTCCAACTGGCATCATATGTGTTTTTCTCCATAACAATACATAAGGTATATTAATGTCCCCTGTTTACCTTTTGGGACATCCATTGAGGGTAATATAGGACAGTTTTCCATGTATTAGGGACACTAAACTAGAAATTTTGATAGAATATTGGAAAAGGGGATCTAAGATCACAGATTTCTACCTTTTGCAGATAATGCTGTAGATCCAGATGTATCCGCCAGGACGGTCTTTATAGATGTGGAGGAGGTCAAGAATAAATCTTGTTTGACCTTTACTGATGATGGATGTGGGATGACACCTCACAAACTCCACCGAATGCTCAGGTAAAAAATGTTTTCATTTTCCTCTTGAGCTCATGAGCTCTTTTTAAGGTTTTATAATTTTCTTTAATATTTTACTTTCACTTTATTCATTCAACAAACATTTATTAAGCATCTATTAGTTCCAGGGCACTGGTTATGAAACAGACACTGTTCCTGCCCTCACAGAGCATACAGTCTAGCTGGCAACTCAGTTAAGCAAATAATCACAAGAAAATGCAGTAAACATAATGATAGGAAAACACAGGATACATGAGATGAGTCAACAGGGTGACCCAATCTAATCCCAGAGGTTAGGAAAAGCCTCTTACGTGAAATTATATTTAAACCGAGATCTAAGAGTGTGTAGAATTTATCTAGGTGAAAAAGTGCAGAAAGCAAGGAATGCAGGTTCAGGCAAAGAGAACAGCAAGTATAAGGACTAGAGGCTTTCCCTGATCCGATATCTTCTCCAATTTCTAATTAACACAAACTCACTTTTAAATCAGAAGTATTAGAGTTGGAATGATTTGTGGATTAGAACCATGAAGGTATCTGAACATAATCAAGCCCCATTAAAATAAATAGAAGGCAACCACACATATAATCTGGACATTTTGCAGTAGAATCACAAAGTTAGAAAATTCTCTTTTTTAAATATTAAAACTGATGATAAATTTCTGTTGCAACTCTCAGTTTACTTAATTACTTTAAAAGGTTGGTGGTTAAGAAAATGTTTGTTCTTCATTGTCTTTACACATCACTTAGTTCAAGATGAGTGTTTCCTCAACTTCTTCCTTCTCAGCAAATGAGATTAATTATTCTCCCATGTGTCTTCCTGAACTCGAGTGTGTGAAACATGAGTAACAATGGAGAGGTGCTGAGGAGGAGGGGAAGGGCTCAAAACCCTAAAAATGTAAAACAAATTCATTTGGTTGTAGTTGTCTTTGAATGTATTCTAGATCAATAACCTTGTTGGTAGGAAAATCCCTTTCATCCATTAAATAAATAAAAATGAAATTTAGTCAAAGTAGTTATAATTTACTATTCAGTTGTGTATATACCTTGTGTATCAGACCCTGAGACAAAAATATGACCAGTACATTGGTGAAAGTGGAGTTGGTTCTATCCTTTAACTTATACCACCAGCTTTATCTCCTAAACTTAATTTTAGATGGAATAGAACCAAAATATTTATATATATAATTCTGTACATACTAGTTTCCCCCCTAAAATCACTTATCTTCTTAATTACTCCTTCCTACTACACTTTATCCAGTGGCATGGGTTTCATACAATAGGCCCAGCAAATCCGATCACTTTCCATTTGTCTATGGAACTACATATGTTAAAGCTGATATAGTTATAAGGTAGAAGGAAAGAAGAGAATTATTTCAGAATAATTATATCAATTTTTGCTCCAAATTTATTATTTTATTCATTCAACAAATTCTTACTAAGTACCTGTGGATAGGGTATTGGAAATAAAGTGGTGAACTAGGCAGATATGATCCTTGCTCTCAAAGCATTGGCAATTTAGTAAGAAAGAAAGGTTGACTAAGAATAGTCAACTTTTGTCTAAATAGGCTATTCTATCAGTGGTAAGTTATATGAAAGAAGAGTACACTTTCTTTGAGATTATATAGCACAGGCATCTAATATAGCCTAGGGAATCAAAAAAGACTACCCTGAAGAAATGACATTTGAAGTGAAATATGTAGGATCAGTATCATCCATTCAAAAATCTGTTCCCTTCCCAGGGAACAAAGCAGGCAGAAACATCTTTAGCCATAACATTTTCCCTATCATGCTAAATATACTTCCCAATAGTTTTCCCTGGCAATTGTTCCACTTATTTAAAATTAATTTTAGAGACCTATTTTAATGAACTATCAATGTAGTTTGTGTACTGGATTTTGCTATTGTGTCATAAAACAAACTTGAATCAGCCAGAAGATAGCAATTTTTAAGAGATTATGTTTAGTCTGATCCTAAATTACAACCAAGGACTCCACTTGCCACAAATTCTTTTTAAATAGTAGAACTTTAGAGGTAGCTTTTGTATTGGGAAAAAATAATGAAAGTAATTGTGAAAAATTATTAAGCCTACAGAAATTCTGTTTGGCTTATAATATTGGCTATCCTGTCCACATTTTCCAGCTCTTTATGCTAACTTCTTATTTTCAGGCTGAAGCAATAGGTGGGTCACTGCAGCAATTACTTCCATAAACACTGAATCAACATGAAAATCAAATTAAAATGGAGAAGGCTATCATTAAATTTCTTAAAGGTTAACTTTTTATTCTTTTTAGCTTCTAGGGATAGTGTGTGAATCAAATAGTCTATATATTCAGCTGCCTTTTTTAGCAAAGTGGAAAATCTCTTTCAAAGGTCAAGGAATAAAAACAGCCACAGAGCTACAGATTGAAGGCATTTGCTACCTCTGCACAGAAGTACATATCTTAACAGGTCCATTCTAAAACAGTAGCTAAAGAATAACAGAAGACTTAACATTTTTCATTCATTTATATTGCATATTATATTACTAGTATATCTAGAAAACAACAGTGCCTCCCCTTTTTAAAAAATGCATTTATTTATTTATTTACTTATTTATATGCAGTGCTGAGGATCGAACCCAGTGCCCCACACACACCAGGCAAGCACTCTATCACTGAGCCATAACCCCAGCCCAGTGCCTCCCCTTTTATGTCCATGGATTTTATTGATGTTTGTTTCAGTGGTCAGCATTCCCAATTTAAATTTCTCTCTCTAGAGTCTAGATTCTCAACATTCTTAAGGTACTCAAGAGGAAGTTGCTGTATTATTGGATTCCATTCCATTAGCTGGTATCCAAACCCCCTTAGTGTGTAAACAGTGTTGTCTCTTACATGAGAACATAGAACAGGACTGACTTAGTGAAGAGAAACCACCTGCTTAAGCCAAGATAGCTCTGTGGAAAATTATTGAGCTATTCCAAACTATATAAAATGTACTTCTATAATATTATCATTATGTATGGTGAAGTCTTTTATATCAGTTAGTATTTGATTAATATCACACATTCATTTTGCAAATTTGCAGTTAAATAGAATACCTAACATGGAAAGTTAGGTGAAGTACTAGCACATGGGAAGCATTAAGTGAAACAAAACAGGAAAAATAAAATGTAGAGCTTCCAGCTCCTCTCTTCTCACTTTTATCCTTTTCCATTCTGGTGCTGGCCCTGCGCTACTACTTATCTTCTCAAGCTTATATAGTCATCTGGTCTCCCCAAAATAAGTAACATGACTATTTATACCTACAAAGGTAAAAAGAGATGATAAGTGGCACAAGATACTAGGAAATTAATGTAGTAATATAGTCTCCCTATTTTTATCCTTTGCTTTGGCCACCTAATTTAAACTTTGTGATGTTAAAGTAATTTTAAATTAAAATAACTATACAAATTCATTTCATGTGGTAGATCAGATTTCTATTTATGAAGAGTCTGAATTTTAGATGAGATATTAGACCTAAAGTAGGGGTACAGAACAGCATATAACAACTCTTTGAATGACTTCTAAACTTGGATTAAAATTTTTAAAAAATTGAAGTTTGAGTACTACCTTATAATTAATCTGTTGTGCATACAGTATATAATTTAATCCTTATAATGACCCCATCTTTTCTAACTAATTTTTCCATAAGAGGAATAAGAATGTCTCACTTTTACCAACTTACACATCTATTTCCTGGAAATACTAAGGCCCACAGACAGCATTAACTCAGTGCTCTCTTGTTACTTTTCAAAGGACCAGTTCCCTGGAAATACATTTCTATGTCACTAGATTTATTCATAGAATTCACAAGGCTTTAAAAAGTCTCTATTATAGAAGGACATATGGTACTTTAGTATAACACTTTGAGATGGAAAATTGAAACATAGCCCTTTCTTGGGGAATAAACAAAAAACCACAACCTTCAGGAATTGGAAAACAGGTACTTCAGCCCTCCATGCTTAAAGGAGTAAAGCAAAGAAAAAGCTGCTCGGTAGCATCTAATCTGTAATATATGAAATCCTTCCTTAGACTACAAGCTATGAGAGCAAGAATCATACTTCTTTTATTAACAACTGTGTCTCCAGTGCTTAGCACAATGCACAGCACATAGTAGGTACTCCATTAATATGCGTTGAATAAATGCTAGTGTAGAACACTGCAAAATTAGTCAATCTGGAGAGAAACAATCCTTAATATTAGTTTTATTTGTAGTGAGGGAAGATGCAAGAAGATGATCATCATTTTCTAGAATTCATATCATTTTGGTTTGTATCTGGATAAAGAATACAAGGAAGGGAAAGGTTCTGGTTCTCAGATCAAACTGATCATAAAGGGCTACAGAGTTTTTTGAGGTGACTCATTGAAAGGCCCTTAATAGAACAAGACAGACTTTATACTGCAGCTGTTTGCAGATATTCAGAGGCAGAACTACCTATTTTTATCTCTTGGCCATATTCCAGTGGACTGTCCTAGCAGATGGAGCTGAGGGTAAGAATTGGAAGGGTCATCCTTCGGGTGGAGAGTTGAAATTGTCAAGATATGTGATCTCTGACTTTCAGATTTCTAGAGGGTGATATAACAAGGTTAGGAGATGCCTAGTCTAGTACCTTTGATCAGTGTCACTATTTTGGACTTTTTGTTACCCTTTCTAGGCAACTACCCTTTGCACCTTACCCTAACTTCTAGCAGTCACGACTATTTTAACTAGATAAGAAAGGCAGCCGCACAAGGCCTTCTCCACCTCTCTCTGTTAACCAGTGAAAAGGGGCCTTCTTTGCATTTACAAAGTATGACTCTTACGTAGTAGTACTATTTAAGTATACACCATCCACACAGGAATGTCAGTGCCATCACCCGATAGTAATGTCTGGTGTTTTTAACTTAATATCTTTGCCTGGAAATACCAAAAGGAGGGACGTTTTACATATGTTATTCATACGTCAGCCAAACCTTGTGCCTCTTGCCTATCTTAGTATGCTTTTTACCTTTATGATTTCATTTTTTCTGATTTCTTTTTTTCCTGTGTAATTGCAGCTTTGGCTTTACTGATAAAGTAATAAAGAAGAGCCAATGTCCCATCGGGGTCTTTGGTAATGGTTTCAAGTCAGGCTCCATGCGACTAGGAAAGGATGCTCTTGTCTTCACCAAGAACGGGGGTACTCTTACTGTTGGACTCCTATCACAGACCTATCTGGAATGTGTCCAGGCCCAGGCAGTTATTGTACCCATTGTTCCATTCAGCCAGCAAAACAATATCCTTTCTGGAAATGGAGAATGTTGGTTAAAAATTAGTTTAATCTGATTATTTTAACAGGAACTTTTTCCTTCAGGTCAAACCCATCTATTTTTTGATATTTCATATTTCAAAAAAGTGTTAATATTTTTAAAGTATTGAAATGTCTAAAATTTACTGCCATTTCTATTAAATATTCTTGAAATAAATGAACCATTGACAGAAACATAGAGATATTTTTGCTATTTTGAAATTGTTATATTACACAGTTTGATTTGTATAGAATATCTTTTCCTAACTACCGCCCCATGTATAGTTCCCAGGGCTTTTTTTCTCCTAAGGCTAGCTACATTTGTGTTTATACTCTTAGAAACAGACAATTTTCCAGCTTATCTGATAGCATTTCCCAATACCTAGACAAGCTATTATTTCTGTTAGATACCAGGTTTTCTTGATGGGAACAATATAGCAGTAAGATTTGAACTTACTGCTTCCAAATAGTTTAAAATTTTAGCCTTTGATCATCTTCATAAATATAATACTGTCTTTTTTATACTGCATCTTTGAAGCTATATCCTGCAGATGAAACTGATTTTGGTGTTTATCTCCACAACCTTTCCTCTTTCCTTCCTTCTGTAGCAGTAATGTTCATGCTTTTATGTCTTTATTTTTTGTCTAAACATGCAACCCAAAAGGTGTTCTTCCTTCTTGATAGCATATTATTAAGATATTAATTTTTCTTTGACTATATTTGGTTTCACAAAAAATGATTATTACTGAGGATTCCTTGCCCAGCCTGGAAGCCATCTTGAACTATTCAATTTTCAACAGTGAAAATGACCTGCTGTCCCAGTTTGATGCCATCCCAGGCAAAAAAGGCACTCGTGTTCTCATTTGGAACATCCGCAGGTATAGTATCTTGAAGGTGACAGATTCTAATAAGCAAAGGTAGTATGATGAAGCACATTTTAATAAATCTTTCTAGAGAAGCACAGTAGATAAATTTGTGTGTGTGTGTGTGTGTGTGTGTGTCATCATATAACTTTCTACGTCTTTCATTTGAGTTAATGGTTCTTATTATAATATGCTGTGTATTTAAGGTAAAACAATGCATATCTGAGGCAGTTGCCACAAATAATCGAGACAGTGCAATGTTATTCTAACATTTTCAGGATCCTTTATAAATATCTATTTCATATTCATGGACATTGTTTTGAGATTAGTAAATGATAATTATTTTATATATTTGACAATGAAAATGAAGCATAAGAAAGAGAAATTAGAATAATAGAACACAACATGATCTTTTAAAAATAAGAACTTCTAACTGGGCGTGGTGGCATACACGTGTAATCCCAGCACTTTGGGAGGCTGAGACAGGAGAATGCAAGTAGTTCAAAGCCAGCTTTAGCAATGGTGAGGCACTAAGCAACTCAGTGAGACCCTGTCTCTACATAAAATACAAAATAGGGCTGGGGATGTGGCTCAGTGGTCGAGTACCCCTGAGTTCAATCCCTGGTACCAAACAAAAACAATAAGAACCTCTATATTAGTACTTTTAGAATATCTGGAGAAAGTACAACATTTTTTGAAGCAGATCAATTTTTAACTATAATGTGTGGCTTAAGATAATGTCTTTAGAACTAATAAAACAATAAAGAAATAATCTGATACATCATAATTTGTTTAATCAGGGCATGTAAAATGCAATAAATATTAAAACCTAAAAATCAAAACCTAGAAATCTTAATATAAAACAGAGGCATTACTGGTGTGTTTAATAGAACAGAGTATCAAATATATTCATTCTTCCTTTTCTACTTATATCAAGTGTTTTGTCTCATTCCTTAACTGGTTAAAACTTATTTAAAAACAATACTGGTTTATACAGAGAGTACTTAACAATTGAAAAAAAGGATTCACACAGGTCTTCCTTGTGTCCTACTGGGAAAAACTTCAATAATACAATATGTATTACAAAGGATCATTTTCCTGAGGAATTTCCAATGACTTGCACATATTAAGCAGATTTTTTCCTTTGCACATTATTCTTAGTTATATGGTACTAGGTGTTATATAAGTAAAGAATTGCATGGTCAAATAAATTTAGGGAAAGCTGGATTAAATGAAGTCTGCTTTGTTGTTTTGGCCCGGGACTTCTCAGAGGCGTTCATATGCTAATGTGCATTGAAAATACTTATATTGGGTACAGTGGTGCATGCCCGTAATCCCAGTGGCTCTGGAAGCTAACAGGAGAATCGCAAGTTAAAAGTCAGCCTCAGCAATTTAGCAGGACCCTGTCTCAAAATAAAACATAAAAATCTCTCGGGATGTTGCTCGGTGATTGAGCACCCCTGGGTTCAATCCCTGGTACCTGCCCCCCACCCAAATAAAGAAGGGAAAAAAAGAAAATACTTAAGAGAGCAATATAATATGTTGCTCAGCTTTTAAAAATGTTTCTCCAAACCTCTTTTTCTTGGGTAGGGAAGATAGAGGCAAGAAGGACAGGGAACTCTCAGGGTATATTTGCTAGAGTCGAGTGGAATAGTGAGAATCAAGATTATCCTGAAAATTTCGGAATTACACTACTACAGTGGCATGGGCTTTATACAGATGGCATTCCACAGTGACCCAGATTCAATTCTAAGAATAGGGGTAAATTTTTAATACAGTAGCTCTGAGGTTGTGGAGCCTAAAATATGAAGCAAGTATCACTAGAACTTGATGTGAATCTGAGGTTGCTAAGAATTGTTCCTCAATTTTACTTTAATTAATTAATTAATAATTATTATTTTATTAATTAATTATTAATTAATTATTTAGGCAGATATTTGCCTAAAATACACTGTGGGACTGTTGTTCCACAGAACAAATTTTGGGAACTACCATTCTGACATATATATTTTCTATATAACCTATCATTTGTTTTCAGTTTTTTTGGTGGGACAAAGTGGGTCTTAACTTTTATCCCTGGCGGTAGTTAGTGATGTAACCCAGGGTCTTGGAATAAAGAAAAGCTAAGTGACCCAGAAACATTATGGGAATAAGAAAGATCCTTATGAAAAGAACATCAGTATTATTATATTTAAGTGATAATTCCATAAATAGTATTCTAGAGGACTAGTAAATATATGTTGTTTCTATAATAATCTTTTTTTTCATTCTAAGATATAGAATTGGATCTGGGGGAAATCTTGGTATCTCATTAATGCTTATATGATTGCAAAAGTTAGTAGAAATAGATTTTGATTCATTTACTCATTCAGTTGGGTAAAGTGATATTGACTGACTTATCTAGCAACACCCAGAAAGGTGGGATCTATTTTTTTTTTAAACCGGGGATTGAGCTCAGGGGCACTCAACCACTGAGCCATATCCCCAGCCCTATTTTGTGTTTTATGTAGAGACAGGGTCTCACTGAGTTGCTTAGCACTTCACCGTTGCTGAGGCTGGCTTTGAACTCGCGATTCTCCTGTCTCAGCCTCCCAAAGTGCTGGGATTACAGGCGTGCACCACTGCACCTGGCTTCTATTCTAGGATTCTGCTTTGAGGATAGCTGACACCCATTTGATTTATCGGATCACAGACATTTGACATTCCTTTTCTTTCCTTATGAACCTGGCATCTCCATCGGTGTGAAACAGATTTATTTAGACTGGAAATATCCTTAAATATTGTGTGATTTCAAATTAGTAGTTTGTAGTTCCTTTCCACTGGTGGTCAGGGAAAGAACGAGGTACCTGTGTATTATTCGTATTTTTTCATTTCTCATGGGTTTCTAATATAATTTTGTCCTTTGGAGCCAATTTTTTTTAAGATTGGTACTTGTCTCTTTTACTCAGAAACAAAGATGGAAAGTCTGAGTTGGACTTTGATACAGATCAATATGATATCCTGGTATCAGACTTTGATGCAGAAGAAAAAGAGATTAATGGTTCTGAGCTGCCAGAAACAGAGTATTCTTTACGGGTAAGTAAGAGTAGTTTTCTTCAACAGTAAGAGATAAGATTTCCTATAACATGAAAATATTATAGAATTAGACCAAAGTTTACTTATGTAAAGATGACAACTTTTTAGCTCTGTACTAGGATTCTTTTCTCCACTGAAAAACAATTTAGCTAAAATACCAGCATTTTAGTGTGATGGTTGACATACTACAAGGTATAGAAAGTAAGGCAGATATTTGCCTAAAATACACTCAGATGGCTAGCAGTGTTTAATGGGGATGCCAGTAGAATCGTCAATATTGCATAATAACTTTCCCTTTATTGTTCCATAGGCATATTGTAGCATTCTATATATGAAGCCACGGATGAAAATTTTTCTGCGTCAAAAGAAGGTGACCACCCAGATGATTGCCAAAAGTCTGGCCAATGTAGGATATGATATATATAAACCTACCTTCACAGTATCCTTTTAGCTACGTGTAGTTAACCTCTGTATTTCGGGATTAAATTTCTAGTTTGGCAAAGAAAAACAAAAACTTGCCTTTCCCAGATCAAAATTGTATCATACAGCACAAATCCTGTTACACTGTACTCTAAGGAAGTATTTCTTAAATGTCAGACTATGCACCAGTTTTATCAGAAATCATAGGGATATTCTTAAATAAGAATCTTGAGATTTTAGAGATTATGGTTCAGTAGATTCTGGAATCTCTTTTTTAATAAGAATACTTGTCTATTTTAAGATACTCAGCTTTTAACAGGAGCAGTTCCTCATTTTCACTTCTATACTCCATTGGAATAGATTTTAGATTCTAAAGAAAGTCTTAAACTATGGAAATGAGGTTAATCTTCATTGGTGGTTATTTAGCAAAAAAAAAAAAGGAAGGTCTTTGAAAGGCTGAGAACTCATAAGCAATTATGAAGAATTGATAATTTAATTTATTTTCTAGTAACCAAGCATAACTCTTGGTCCATATTTGCTTTATAAAAGACATCATCTTGCTCTCTCTTCACCTGACCAAAAATTAGAAATTGTTTTTCCTTTTTATAAAAGACCATGTAGTTTTTATTCTTAAGCACATTGATTTTCTCCTTTTTTGGGAACACATATCTTCTCCCCTAGGAAACTGTCTTTAAAGCCCTAAAGAGCTGGGGAAATGGCTCAGTTGGTAGAGTGCTTGCCTAACATGCACCAAGCTCTGGGTTCAGTCCCCAGCACCACCAAAAAGATAAAACAAAAAAGCCCTAAAGAAACTTGAGCAAAGCCATAGCTCTGAGCATATTAGTTATAACAGCACCTTATGTGAGCTAGGATCTTAGTGCTATAGGTTTAACAGAGCCAATATAAAGAAGTACTTTCCAATTACTTGTTAGAATATACCACATTTCTGTCTGCAAGTTCATTTCTTTCATGGGTTTCTATAATCAGGCCAACTTCTATGCATGCATTTTATATGTACTGAAACTCTCCTCAACCTCTCTTTCCATTAAACCAGTTACCTTCTCATATTAGAATTTGCATTAAATGGATTCACTATAGGCATCCATAAAATGAAACTGCTAATAGAGTTTCCCCAAGGTCACTAAGGAACAAGATCATTAATGCTGACTTATTTTGTTTTCTCCTCAGTTTTCAAAGGCCTCTCTTCTTTGATCTTTCTTGTCATACTAATTTGGGGAGCTTTCTACCCTAGTGTAACCCCATTCCATAATTTAGAATTTTAAAAATATACAACAGAGTAGAGGAAGGGGATCAAGAGGGAAGGAGGGCATAGGGAAATACTAGGGAGCAAAATCTACCAAATTGTGCTATGCACATATACCAGTATACTGTACAATGAATCCTATTTACATATATAATTAAAATGCACTAATTAAAATAATAATAATACTAAAAGGTCAATAGAGTAGAACAAACAGATCATGGGAAGGGAGGTAAGAAGGGAATGGAAAGGTACTGAGGAGTGAGATTGATCAAAGTATGTTATGTGCATGTACAAATATGGCATAATGAGCCCCACTGTTATGTATAATCATAATGTACCAGTACAAAATTTTAAGAAGTGTACAACAGAAAGAAAATACTTGACAATCTTTAAGGTGTTAGTTTTATAGTGTGGGGGTTTTGGTTGGTTTGGGGGAGTTTTTTCTTGTTTCATTTTTGCATTGTAATAAGGTCTTATTTGAGGTTCCATTTGAGCTCAGAAAATTGTGTTCTGAGCTAAATATTACTGTTGAATACCCACTTGTATCATGTTTGTATCATACTTGACAAAGACATTTTTATATAGTTTTGATGCATGTGGTTTGTCATTTAGAAGGGGCAAGAGAAATTATTTTAAAAAATAACCAAATTTTCATTCAATCCATTTGAATATGAAGAATTTTCAATATTTGTTTTAATGAAAAATCAGTTTCTCTCTCTCTCCTTTATCATAGTAATTCTCTTACATTGGACTTATTTTTATTTTATTTTATTTTATGTATACATATGTGTTTATTTATTTTGTGGTCCTGGGGATTGAACCCAGAAGCACGTTACTACTAAGCTACCCCCTCCCTTTTTATTTTTTATTTTGAGACAGAGTCTTGCTAAGTTATTGAGGTTAAACCTCAGTCTTCCCACCTCAGTCTCCAGAGTAGCTGTGAATACAAGCATGCACCACTACCACTAGCTTAACTTGATTTTTAAATCAAGTAGAATTTGTTAAAAATTCATTGTTACTTATGTTTTACATATAGTAATTCTCATAATTTGATCTATCCAAACTTGTTAACCTCTTCCTATGAAATGTTACTACAGGACTATTCATTGTCTTTTACCTTTCAAAGTGGTTTTGTTCTTATTGCTTTTGCATCCATTGTATTTTATATGGTTAACAGGTCTTACCAATATTGTGTGTAATTGAATGGATATATATTGTACCATTTACAACTCTTGTCAGAACCTTTGAACCCTAGCAGCAACTAGAAAGGGTAGATAATTTTTTTATTATTTATGAATTGTTTAATCACTGATGGAATTTTGGTATTTTTCTTAGTCTTTTCTATGCATGTGTATATTATATTTTATTACATATAAAGTATTATATCACCTATTACTATTATGGATACATATATTATATAACAATGCTTGTTATTATTCTGAGTTTTTCCTAATATCCCAAAATATTATTCAAGGACACAATTTTAAGAGCTGCATGATCAATCATGCTTATCTAATATTACTTTATTGTTGGATATTTAAATTATCTGTTTCTCTACTGTTGTGACTAATTGAAAAAAATCTCTAACTCATCAACCTTTGTGAGCTTCATTGACTAATTCTTTTAGGTAAACTCCTAAGAAGAGAATTCCTTGGTCAGAGTTTTAAAATATTCTTAAATTATTGCTACATATTTTTAAATGCCCTCTAAAAAGGTATCAATTTACATCTAATGGTGTAATGTGTAATATAATGCAAAATTGTGTTTGTTAAAGCCCCTGGTGTTTGTCTCTCCTTAATAATATTCTCAGAATAAGCAGGTGAGAATCACTTTTGGATTCTCTTGCAAGAAAACTAACCAGTTTGGAGTAATGATGTATCATAACAACCGGCTCATAAAGTTCTTTGAGAAGGTTGGATGCCAGGTAAAGTTGAGTGGTTAATGTTTCTTTGGCATAGAAGACTGAAAAGAGTATGGAGAAGATTTAAAATTTGTAAAGGGCATAGATTGATTAATGGTTCTATTCCCATACTGGAATTCTGTGTTTTCAGTGAGCATTCTTATGTTGAAAAACTCTTGCTACTTCTATTCTTCACAGATGTTATTCCAGGAACTTTGCTGAATATATTTTCCAGGTAGCTGTTAATAAGAGGTAGAGTTAGAACATTAGGAAATTCATTATGTGTATCAGCTTATTAGTGTGTAAAGTAACTCTTCCTGGTATATAGGGATAAGGCATAATGAAAGGTGCAAAAAAATTGGTGTTTGAAAATCAAGATTTGGGTCCTAGATTTTATATTTATAAGTTATGTGCTTATATAAATCATTTAATTTCTCTGAGGCTCAATTTCCCTACCTGTAAAATGGAAAGGAGAATAATAATCTTACCTTCTTTGTCTAGCTCACAGCTTATAGGTTTGAGAGATTTAAATGTGATATGTGAAAATATTTTGTCAACCAAACTATATAAAGGTTGCCATTACTGTTTTAACAATAATTTAAAGTAGTAATTCCCATGAATATCCCCTTCAGTTACTAATTTATAAATTAGATGGTTAAAGCACAATGAATGATAGACTGCTTTATATGATGTAGTACACAGTTACATAGGGACCAGAATAGCTAATTTTCTGCCTATTGTGTTTGTTCTTATTATATCATTTTTAGACAACTCATGTTTACATGCCAGTGTAATTACATTTTGACCTAGTTCCTTTCACTAAAAATAACAAAGAAATATTTTAGACCACAAAACAATTTACATTAACTTACAATTAATAAACACTGCCAGTCTGACTTTCTTTGGTAGTTATTTGGTAATCTGTATATGTGGGGAAAATACTTATTTTAATAGAAAGGGTGTAATTATCACATAACATCTCTAAAATTTGGGAATGGTGATGAAGTTTCCTTTCAGCTCCCTCAAACAGTAGTGTATAATCTTGCTTTTTTAGCAGTGCACTATTTTATTCAAATGAAATCTTATGGCAATCCTGGAATGTGAAACTGATAAAAATGAAGATTTCATAAGTAAAGTAGAGACAGTTATTCCTTAAAGAGTCCTAGGGATCTGTGAATCATTGAAAATCTCTGCTCTAGAATTTGTCAGTTTTTAGTTCCATATATATTGCAAGTTCCACTATACTTGCAGTATATTGAAGTACATTCTAACTGTTTCTCTACATGTTAATGGTCTTTCCTTGCCTATGAACATTATATAATCTTTCTAAAATAAAAAGGAAATGCCTCTAGGCAGTCAACAGTAATATAAGTGTTGAAATCAATATTTTTCTTTTAAGCCAACTCATGGAGAAGGTGTGGGAGTAATTGGAGTCATTGAGTGCAATTTCCTAAAACCTGCCTATAATAAACAAGACTTTGAGTACACCAAGGAATACCGGTGAGTCATCCCCAACCAGAAGTGTTTCTGATAATTTGTTCAGATACAGTTCTATTCCCTGTAGTCTGTAAAAACCAACCAGATAAGTTAACTTAGAATTACTTTAAATCTGTTTTCCCTGATTAAAGATAAAATTATTTTATTTTAAAATGAAGCCTACTGATATACTTGATGTATAGAGTCCAGTGGAGATATTCTTACCTTTAAAAAATTATAAAAAGACCATAGGAATTTTTTAGTAAAATATTTCTGTGAGAAAAGCCTTGTCATTGATCTTAGTTTGAAAAGATTGAGTGCATATGAAGTTGTTGAGTACTTTGGGGAGGGGACAATTTGAAGTTTGTTCCAAAATATTTTCTTGAAGCCAGTGAATAGTCTTAGAAGAAAATATTGAATGGCAAGAAAGGCATGTGATTTCATGGAAGAATCTAGATTTACTTGGAAAGACAAACATGTAAGAAGCAGAAAGGAACTTGACACTGAGGCTGAAGTAGCAGGTACATTTTTAGGAGATGAAGAAAGAAGTTGGTAAAGCCAGATAAGAAGTTTTTTTAACTTGTGGGAAAAGAGAAGCCTTCCATTCTTTCTTTCATCAAGTGTGAAATGCCTTCTATGTGTCATGTACAAGGACCATAAGAATGAAAAATTAGAGTCCTTGATGCCTATGAACAATTGTGATAAGATATATGCAAATAAGAAACTTAAATACTCATAAAATAACTGTTTTAATGGGGGTATATAACAAAAAATGGGAAGAACTTTAAATATGCCTAAAGGAATCAAGGAAGGCTTTGTAAAGCAGACTATATTTTAGCTTAAACTTGAAGGAAAAGTTGAAGTTTTCTATGTAGACATAGGTAGACATTCTAAGCAGAGGGGAGTATATGTAAGGGCACAGAAATGCAAGGAGTGTTCTGGAAGTATGAAGAAAGACAAGGCAAGGGGACATTTGGTATCATTTCTCCTGAAGTTCTTGTAGCAATTTTTCTTAGAATGAGAGAAAAATAATTCCCCATATCTCTTTTTTGTACATAAAACTTTATAGTTAATTAAATATTGTACCTTGATTTATCTAGAACCATAAGAACTTCAGGTTTAGTGTTTGACAAAGAAACAGCTATTTGAGTGGCAATCGCAAGTTAATTTCAGCATAGTTGGGGTTGGGTCACTCAGGCTACTCAGTGGTTATGGCAACTATGTTCTTTCGGTCAAAATAAATTGGCTATTTATTTATTTATTCGTTTGTTTGTTTGTTTGTACCAGGGATTGAACTCAGGGGTCCTCAACCACTGAGCTACATCCTACCCTATTTTGTGTTTTTTTTAAAATATTTATTTTTTAGTTATAGGTGGACAGAATATCTTTATTTTTATGTTTATGTGGTGCTGAGGATCGAACCCAGTGCCTCCTGCGTGCTAGGCGAGCACACTACCACTGCGCCATAACCCCAGCCCCTATTTTGTGTTTTATGTAGAGACAGAGTCTCACTGAGTTGCTTAGCGCCTCACCGTTGCTGAGGCTGGCTTCGAATTTGTGATCCTCCTGTCTCAGCCTCCCAAAGTGCTGGAATTACAGGTGTGCACCACTGCACCCGGCTATAAATTGGTTATTTAAATGTGAGTCTGAGACACGTGTGGTGGCACATGCCTATAATCCCAGAGGCTCGGGAGGCCGAGACAGGAGGATCGTGAGTTCAAAGCCAGCCTCAGCAATGGCAAGGCACTAAACAACTCAGTGAGACTCTGTCTCTAAATCAAATACAAAGTAGGGCTGGGGATGTGGCTCAGTGGTCGAGTGCCCCTAAGTTCCATCCCTGGTACCAAAGTAAATAAATAAATAAGAATCTGACCCATAATGGAGATCTTCAACCAGCACTTTACTCTTTTTTTTAAATATATTTTTTAGTTGCAGATGGACACAATATCTTTATTTTATTTACTTATTTTTTATGTGGTGCTGAGGATCGAACTCAGTGCCTCATACATGTGAGGCCAGCGCTCTACTGCTGAGCCACAATCCCAGCCCCAGCATTTGACTCTTAAAGAGTCAAAATCTAGAAATGACATTGGTTTAACAGAAGTCTCAAAGCCAAGTCATTTCTGGTCCTCTTGAGCCAAAAGAGTAGTGGACTTCCCATGATTACCTAAATAATGAAAATGTGAATATGTGAAATGCAAATGTTAGATATTAAAAATTACTTAATACCTTTCTATACTATCTTTGCCACCTTCCTACCAAAATCTACATTTTAAATTT
>PVHX01025028.1:0-23055 GCA_004024805.1 Geosciurus inauris | reverse complement strand
CTGCTTTCCAGATTGGTTGTACCAATTTGCAGTTCCACCAGCAATGTATGAGCGTGCCTTTTTCCCCACAACCTCGCCAACACTTATTGTTGTTTGTGTTCTTGATAATTGCCATTCTGACTGGCGTGAGATGAAATCTTAGGGTAGTTTTGATTTGCATTTCTCTGATTGCTAAAGATGTTGAACATTTTTTCATATGTCTGTTGATGGATAGTATATCTTCTTCTGTGAAGTTTGTGTTCAGCTCTTTGGCCCATTTATTGATTGGGTTGTTAGTTTTTTTGGTGTTAAGATTTTTGAGTTCTTTATATATCCTAGAGATGAGTGCTCTATCAGATGTGTGTTCTTGCATGTAATTGATCTGTTTAAGTCATAAATGTCCTCCTGGCTCAGTTTGGGTAGGTCATATGTGTCTAGGAATTTGTCGGTGTCTTCAGGGTTTTCTATTTTACTGGAATATAAGTTTTCAAAATAGTTTCTGATTATCCTCTGAATTTCAGCAGGGTCTGTCGTGATGTTTCCTTTTTCATCACAAATTTTGGTAATTTGGGTTTTCTCTCACCTTCTTTTTGTTAGGGTGGCTAAGGGTTTGTCGATTTTATTTATTTTTTTGAAAAACCAGCTTTTTGTTTTATCAGTTTTTTGGATTGTTTTTTGGGTTTCAATTTCATTAATTTCAGTTCTAATTCTGATCATTTCCTGTATTCTACTTCTTTTGGTGTTGCTTTGTTCTTCTTTTTCTAGGGCTTTGAGTTCTGACTACTGTTATAAAATTCATAGACACAATTACTCATGCAGACACATTTCAAATAGCAGAAATTGAGACTGAAATACTACAGGAAGCATAAAGTAAATAGACAACTGTAAAGTTAGGTAACTTTTCATTATCAGCTAATAAGTGTCTTGCTGACTCCCAAGAATCTCTGATGATAGAGGAGATAAGAAAGTCAAGTCCAGTGAAATCCTGGTAAAGAGATATTTTTTTATAAAGACAAGTGCTATCATTTCTTAAAAAAAATATATGATTTCATTCTTATTTCAAGAAATATTTTAATGGCTCCTGTGGGTATAGCAAAGAAATTTCTTATTAATATTCTGACAGTAATAATGGGAAAATCAAAGTTCAGGATATAGAAACAGAATATTGAAATCCATGGATAAATCTTAGACATAAGCATTGGGAGTGACATTATGTCTTAGTTGTGTTTTTGAATACATGTTAATTTAGTGCAAAATACAAATAAATGCTCGTGTCTCTAAATGCCCTGCACCTGCTGAGTCTATAAACAGATGGTTTTATGTTTTCTTAATAATTATCATAGAATTCAACAACACTGATCAAGTTTTGGACAACTGAGTGTGCTTTCAAAATATCTCCAACCTTTTGTTCTCAGACATGTAAAATTAATGAGCTAATAATTTGACAGTTCTGACACTTTGTCTTTTGTCTGCTTGACCTGATAACAATAAAATAGTAGTTATTGTTCTATGGAGTGCATTGTGTGGTTTAATGTGAACTAAAACAATTTTATTCTTTTAAAAAATGCTTTCATTCAGGATATTCAAAGAACTCTTAAAACTCAACAACAAAAACACAAAACACAATAATCCAATTTAAAAAAAGTCAATTGATAGGGATGACTTTTTAAAAAATGTTCTTAGAGAATTTGTAGCTCTGATGCTAGTACAACCAGTGATGCTGGAGTGTTTACTTTGAAAACAGGATTAAGATTTTGTGTGTGTGTGTGTGGTCCTGCAGATCAAACGTAGGGCCTCATGCACATAAGGCAAGTGCTATACCACTGAGCTACATCCCCAGTCCAGCATTAAATCTTGGAGATAAAGTATAGTGATTTATGAAGATTTTTATAAATTGAAGTTCGTAATTGAAACTAATCCTCCAACTAAACATCTTTTTTATTCTAGGTAAAAATTCATTTAGGGATTAATGTAATGAAATATGCATATGATTTAATATTCAAAAAATTGCCAGAGCCATGAGATAAAAAATATGTTGGTTTCTACTAATTTAATTAAACCCATGTAATGATAAATAAATATCAAGCATATTATAGAGAGTCATGTTATCTCTACTAGGGATAACAACAGGTTGTCCCAACTAAAAAATCATGGGAAATTAAGAATATTTTAGGACCTTTTTAGTTATTCATATTATGACACTCTGATACTAATTTTTCTGTGAATACACTATTTCTCTGCTTAAATTTCATAAACATTTATTTTTTAAAAAATTCAGGATTCTGGGGTTGGGATTGTAACTCAGTGGTAGAGCGCTTGCCTCGCATGCATGAGGCCCTGGGTTCGATCCTCAGCACCACATACAAAGCAATAAAATAAAGACATGGTATCCATCTACAACTAAAATATATATATATATATATATATATATATATATATATAAAAATTCCGGATTCTCACTATAGTGTTTTTTCATAAATATATCTAACATCATTTTCTCCTTTAACATTTTGACACACTTTTTTTGACTATCTTATGACTACAGAAAGACAAAAATGGCAGGGCTATATTAACCAGAAAATACAGTGCTCTATGTTTATTGTTTATTTTATAGCCAGAATTTTGAATTGTATGCCAAATGCAATAGTCAACTATGGAAAAAATTTGAATTCAGTTTTTAGCATCTTAGAAATAACTTTTATATGGGTTATGTAATGAACAAGCAAAAATTATACATATTCATGCTGTCATTTTGATATGTTCATGTTTTGATCAATGTATACATTGTGGAATGATTAAGTCAAGCTAAATTCCAGATCTATCACCTCACATATTTATCATTTATTTGTGGTCAGAACATGTAAGATTTACTCTATTAGCAATTTTCAATTATGTAATACTTTTATTATTAACTACAATAGTAGTCACCATACTGTATAATAAATCTTACAGACTTATTCCTCCTATGTAATGAAACTTCATACATTTAACCAATATCAATTCACTCTCCCATACCCAACTAGCACCTTACAACTCTCTCCTCCTAGGAGCTGTATGAGTGAGTTTACGCAGCATTTGTGTTTCTGTTTCTGGCTAACTTCACTTAACATAAGATACTCTTTATTCATGTGGTCACAAAAGACAGAATTTTGTTTTAAAAAAAGTGAGTATCTTTCTACTGTATACCATATTTTCTTTATCTGTGAACATTTATGTTGATTCCATATGTTTGCTGTTGTGAGTAATGCTGCAATGATAATGGGAGTGCAGATAGCTTCTTCTAAATCTGATTTCATTTTATTTGCATATGCACACAGAAGTGAGATTGCTGAATCATAAAGTCATTCAATGAAATATCAATTATATTATACTTTATATTGAAAATTCAGAAAAAAATTTCATTATTTCTTTTCATGCTTGTTTCATTTTATTTTAATTTTTACATGACTTAAGTAATAGATGAATATATTTTTTAAAAACCAACCAGAACAAAAATATGTATATTCTTCATCTCAGCTGTGCTTTCAAAGTTTGTAATCCCTACTATCAGTTTCTGTTTTGTTTGACTAAAAGATGCAGCAATCAAAATACTGTGTTCTCTACTCTATTTTAGTACATGTAAAAATTTTCCCATGTCAATATTTGTGAATCTGCCTCATTTTTCAAAGTCTCAATTGTATTTAATTGATGAATGTACCATAATTTATATAATGAATTTCTTGCAGAAATAGTTTTAAAACTTTGAATTAAATGATACTGTATTTTAACATTTTCAGTGCTGCTTCCATAAAATACACATTATCCAACTGAGAAAGTCTTCAAGTGCTTTTTGTAAAATATGCATTTCAAACTATCTTTATTTCCTTTAAAGTAAATTGTTTAATTTTTCTGATGAAAATTACACATTCTACTTCATCTACCTGAGTAGTTAAGTTGAAATCAAAGAACTAAAACAGAGTTCCAAGATATTATCTCTAACTTGAGTTCCTTGACCACAAAGTCTTAATTTCCACTAAGAACCTTGGTAGAGAAATGATATTATCTAAAGAGAGGCTATAAATATATTGATACAAATATAAAATACCAAAAAGAAATAGTAAATGCTAAATTTTCTTTTTCCATATGTATATTCTGAGTATTTAATTTCCATAAAAATAATATGTAACAGGTACCTGAGAAGAGAGACAAAGCACATTACTTGAATTTACCTAATATTACCTTTAATCCTACCAGATCTATACATTTAATTACATTTTACTAATGAGAAAAGTGAGATTCAAAGATTGCATTGTTATACAAAGGACCAAATCAAAGATTCCAATTCAAATCTGTCTGTGTAAGATCTACATAAGAGCTTTAGGGTGTACTGTAAAGATGAAAGAGAAATCATCTCTTTTAAGAGTGAGAAGGTAACTGAAATGACAGTAGCAAAGATTCCCATAGGCTTGACTCACATTTCTGTTTTCTCTTACAAGCTTAACATTTTGAGTTACATTTTATTACAAAGACATTATTATCAATAAAATACAACTCTTTGCTGGAATTCAACTCTGGTAAGATTCAACAGATCATAGTATATAATACTATAATAAAAATAGCATGAGCTGATAAAATTAATCAAAGAGAAAGGATGGTTTCTTGATTAAAATTCTATTACATATCCAAATTCATGAGTATGTGCTATTCAGAATACACTATAGATTATGTGATATGTTTTCTCATTCTTTCTTTGACGTTCTCTCTGATCTTTAACCCATTTTGTCCCATTGTCTCAGCTACAAAACACCTATAAAAACATCAATATACTATACATATAAATAGCATAGCATATAATAATATGAATATAATTATATGGATATAAGTATATTATAATTATTTTGTCATATTTAATATAACAATTATGATTATACTGTAATGTATTATATAATATAATGTAATATATACTATATAATATATATTATAGTATATAGTGTAATAATTGTACTATGAATATATCATTATATTTACAATGTTATATATATTTAATATATGTTTATAAATAAGCTGTAGTTTATTATTTCCAACCTATTTGAATGCACCTGTGTCAATTTATTTGAAATACTAACAGAACTTAAAACTTGTACTTAATAGGTTTCAATGTATATTTAAACTCATCAAAGTTTGGCTCTTCACATTTATGAGAAAACATTTAGTTTCCTCAAAATTATTTTTTATACTAATTCTCAATTCTCAAATTTAGACTACAAGTGAATTCCAAAAATATACCCTGTGTTCAAATACTTGGTATCATGATTGCTTAATTTTCCACTAAGATTTGTTGTCTTCTAATCTGCTTTATGTAAGCCTTTTCTAAATTTTTGTTTTTAACAAAACTCTTCCGCAAATGGGGAGTTCAGGTCAATTTAATACAATTTAATATTCTTCCTTTTCTCTGTAAGCACTGCCAAAGGTATCAGATCCCAGTGAGCCAACAACTTTCAGCCAACAAATATGTTTTACCTTTATTCTTAGACATTGTATGTATTTTGTATAGACTAAATGATTTTGCATGGTATTTCCAATTTTGTATTAAAATAGATGTATAATAAATGAAAAATTCAGAGATTTACAACATATGCCAATATGGACTTATACAAAGGAATATGAATTTATACCACTGAAAGTAAGAATGTTTTGTCCTTCACTACTCAAGATAATGAAGAGATTCAATCTATTCATTAAAGGTTTTGAACTTGAATACAAATAATTTCTCTTAAAATTAAATCTCTAATGGAAGAGAACAAATGGATATTTGCACATGATTTTATTTCCCAGGACAATGTGTTCAATATAAAATTTAAAAGACAAGGAGAAAGTTGCATAATTTATCATACAAATTGTGTATATAATGTTTGTAAAAATTACTATTAAATACCCAAAGTCCCAATGTCTTCTACCTGACAATAGCATAATAATTTTGCTTAAACTCTGCATACCATAGAATAAGTTAATAGTGATAATCTATATAAAAACTTTAGGATGAACCAGAATATCACTGAAATTGCACTTTTGTTGTCAAAATGTATGCAGCTTTACTAAAGATACTTTGCATAGATAATCATAGCATTTCTGGTAGGCATATTGACAGTATACAACTTTCAAACTTCCTTCTTGGATGGACTACTAAAATCAGAAAACCACTATAATATCTAATGAAGTCTTCATTTGATGCCACTTAATGGAAAAAGTTTAGAGTAAGAATTGACAGTCTACATTTAGCATGTTGCTCAACAGCTTTCTATAAGCTGATCCTGACTTAGGACATAAAAAGAAAATTGCAGAATTATCAGTCTCACGATCCATCATCTGAAAAAGCAACCACTGCTTTTTTAAGGCACACCACCATGATGCTGTCACTGAAAAGTCCAGATTGCCTGACATACAGGTGAAAACAATTTTGTCCCCAGAGGTCTCTGTGTTTAGGGAAGTTAGTTAAGTCAATGCTGATGGCAGAGAGGGAGAGGAAGACATAAAGAAGTGGAGTTTTCACACACCACAAGGCATTTGTGCTAAAATGGCCACGTGTGAGGATATCAGAGAAGCCCTCCTACTGGGAGCCAAGAGGAAGTCTCCTCAAAATAGCAGGGAAAGGAGTTTTTCCCACAGCAATCCAACTTTAGAGACATTCTACTAGTGCCATATGTTTTTTCCCCAAAATACAACAATGAAGTATTCTTTGTGCTAAGAGTACAGTTAAAAAAAAAAAGGTAAAACAAAATTCAAAATTCTGTATTTTTATCAAATTTTTTTAAAAATGTTTTTTCAAGCTGTATGTTCAGCAAAATGCACAGTAATAAAACATGCATGCACTTCCATTGGCCTTTTCAGCACCTTCAGCTTTCTATGCCTGGTCTGTCTTGTTATTACCATTTTCTGCAGGTATATTCCCACCCATGCCAGTGTCAACTTCCCCTTTTTTCATATAGATATATTCTCTCCCTTCTTTAAAGAGCCTTTTCAGGCTTGGGATCTGCCTTTGGAAGAGCAGCCTCAGCATACAACCTAATGGATTTTCTTTATCATTTGTCCTTCGATTTGGTTTTAGGTCCTTTAGCATCAACTTCTGTCCTCTCCACACTGTGGCACTGGGCACATATTTGCAACAACATAAGACTGATTTTGGTCATTCTCCTCTGCTCACTGCTCTGAAATTGCAATACATTCAGAATCACTGTTTAAACCTTTAAATTATTCAAAGTGATAAATATGACTAATAACAAGAAAACCTAGGGAAACATAACAAAATTAGAATATAAAATTAACAGAAAATATCTTGTAGCTCTAGAGTTTTAAAAATACAAGCAAACAAAACCCTTAACTTCTATTCAGAGGTTCTCAATGAGACCTATAAAAAGTTACCATGAGCAAGATGTTAGTTTTTAAAAGTGAAGATATATAGCCAAAGAAGTGAAGAAAAGAATATTTATTACCTGAAATATTGATATTAATAAGTAACATTATCCAAGAGTGGTGGTACATGCTATCTGTAATCCCAGCTGTTCTGGAGGTAGAAGCAGGATGATCATGAATCCCAGGCCAGCTGCCGGGACAAGTAGTAATACCTTGTTTAAAAAAGGAAATGAAAAAAGAAAAAAAAAAACAGCAGCATCAAGAAGGATATTGACAGAAAGGAGAAATTATAATGTATTTAGGCATTCAGATTAGAAATTATAAGAAATTTTTAAAAGTTGATCTTGTGGTTGAGAGTAGAATTATGCTGAGCATAAAACAGGGAAGGAAGGAGAGATGAGGAAGTATACGATGGGTATTTTCACTATATTTAGATAGAACATGAAAATTATTTTAGTTTGGATCAGAAATGTCCCCCCCAAAGCTCATGATTTAAAGCCTTGTTCCTCATGTATGGACACCATTGGGAAATGGTGGAAACTTTAGGAGGTAGGCCTAGTTGGAGGATGATCACCATGGGAATGACCGTGAAGAGTCTATTGGGACCATGGGTCCCTTCTTCTCTTATCCTTCTGCTTTCATCTACCAGGAAGAGAGCCTGCCACTTGCTCCCTGCCATGATGTTCTGCCTCACCATGGGTTCATAACAATGGGGCAAGAGATTGTGTACTGAAAACTCTGAAACTGTCAAAATACATCTCTCTTCCTTTAAGCGTTTTCCCAGATATTTTCACGCAGTGCAAAGTTGATTAGCAGAGAAGTTTCCAGTAATTCTACTGCCCAGAATGGTGACTGGAGATAATAATGTACCGTGTATTTCAAAACACAGAGTAAAAGAGTTTGAATATTTTCACCACAAACAAGTGATGTTTAAGGAGATAGATATTTTTATCCCAGTTTGTAACTTATATAATGTATACACCTATCAGAAATCACATGGCACTTTATAAATATGCATAAATTTTATTTTTTATGAATCAGATTTAAAATCTAGAAATAAAAATAAAAAAAATAAAAATTTTTAAAAAGATAAAAACAAATAAAAATAAGTTAATAGAAATGATTTTCAACTTCCTCTGTCCTCAGAAACAATAAAAATTCAAGAGAATTATCTAATTACTTAAATTAATTGTAGTATTATTCTCTGAAACTGCTCATTTGTTGCTTTGTTTCTAAAGGAAGGATTTCATTTTTGATAAATTTATTTCTTCTATAGCAATTTTCTGCTTGAATTTCTACACCAATAAGATCAATTCTTGTCATGTACATTTATCGTAGAAAATCACACACTACATCCAGGAACTGAGAACTATGTGCAAAGAACTCACAGTCCTTTTAAATAACTCTCAAATTGGTTATTTCTCCATTATCATTTATTGTTTATGATTTTTTGTTTTTTTCTTGATAGAATATAAGTTGATTTATTTTGTATTTAATATGAAGATCTGACCTTTGAATTAAATTTTCCTATTTTCAGATTAATTTATTTAAAACATTATCAAATAATAAGTTAACTAATTATACTACTTTATTCAATAATAATAGTCAAAGTTAACTGGGTGCTGAATAATCTTCTAAATAGTTTAGTTCTTTTTGATAAATACCAATGAGTAGTATAACTGGGTCCTACGGTAGTTCCATTCCTTATCTTTCAAAGAAACTTCAAAGTGATTTCCATGGTGGTCATACTAATTTACAGTACTACTAACAATGTATGAGTATACCTTATTCCCCACATCCTCACCAGCATTTATTTATATTGTTGATGATGTCATTTTAACTGAAGTAAGAAGAAATCTCAATGTAGTTTTAATTTGCATTTCCCTAATTACTAAGGAATTTGAACATTTTCTCCTATATTCATTGGCCCCTTTTTTTTTTGAAAAATATCTGTTTAGTTTATTTGTACATGTATTTATTGAATTTGTATTATTTTTTTGGAGTTAAGTTTTTCGAGTTGTTTGTATATTGCTGATATGAATCCTCTGTCATTAGAGTTTGCTATCTTCATGCTTTTAGTCATCTCCTTCCCTTGAAGAAGCTTTGTAATTTAATTTCATCCATTTTATTCTTGGTATTAACTTCTAGGCTTTATCAGTCCTACGAGGGAATTTGTTGCCTGCACATGCATGTTGGAGTGGACAGGGATTGAATTTCATTCTGCATTATGTATACCCAATTCTTCCCAGCACAATTAGTTAATAAATGTGTCTTTTCTTCAATGTATGTGTTTGGTTCCTTCATGAAGAATTGATGACTCTATCTTTGTAGGGAAATGTTTATTTTCAGACAAATCTTCTATGCAGAATGTGGTAACCAGATTATAAATATTTCTTTTTCATTGCTCATATCCTATTTATAAAAGTGTTATATTTTACAATGTGTTAACTAATGTGTGCCAAAAGGGAAAAAAAAAGAGAATAGCTTTCATTTTTTAATTTGTATATATTTATTTTTTGTGGTGCAAGAGATTGAACCCAGGACCTCGTATATGCAGAGCAAATGATTTACCTCTGAGCTGCATGCATCCCAAGCCCACGTGCAGTACAGTTTCTTGAAAGAAGATCAAATAATTTAAAATTTGGTGTGAATGATTAAAGAAGAATTTACTCTCCTAAATATCTCAACATCCTATATATTTAATTGTGGTGAAAAGAAAATTTATATGTATATATATGCATTTATGTGTTTGTGTGTATGCGTATTATGTGGCTTAAAATGTCTATATAACACAACTATTTATATTGCAAAATACTAATATAAATGTCTATAATGTGAATCAGTGATTAATTAATGACAAAAATAAAAGTGATTAAGAAATATAAACAAAAACCCAATTATCTATTCAGAATTTACTACGTATATAGAAGTCTTTTGGGTATTTTGGTAGTGTCTTTTGGGGGAAAATAAGGGGTATGAAAATGTTTGCTTTTATTCAAGAGTCTTTTGGTTAACTATACAGAAAAGAATAGCACAGCAATAACAACAACACAAGATATGATAATGGGAAATGTAATTAACTGGTAATATTTTATTACCTTCTGATAAATTGCACTGCTGACTGTAGCTGCTTATCAAGTATTAGTAAAATAATAAGTCTATAAGTTAGTTTATCACTTCTCAAAGTCATAAGTTCAGAGATTTCATTGTGGAGATAAAAGTTTCCTGGAACTTGTCAATATAATATAGGAAGAGAGTGAGAGTCAAGACAGAGGGTTGCACTTGGAAAAAATTACTATCACTCATGCTGGAAGATAACCTCTGCTAAGGTGAGAGTGCTATCTTGTTTGTCTTGTTTGACTGCAATACAGTAAAAATAGAGAAAAAATAAATATTTAAATGATTATTTTCGATGGAGAATGTCAAATTTAAATGAAATATGATCCAGAAAAATTAAATTAGTTCCAAATGAAGAGAAGTCTTCACATTTAAGCTACAGTCAATTCATTTTCTAAAGAACAATGTCTTCAATAAATGGTGTTAGGAAAACCATATATATGCTTGTAAATAAGTGAAATTAGACCCACATCTTTCAGCATATATAATGAGAGAAAATACTTGTAAACTATAACTCTGACCTGAAGTTAATATTCAGGATACATGAGGAACTTCAAAATATCAATATCAATGGAAAAAATAATAAAATATAAAAAAGGATTAAAATGGAAAGTATACTTAACAATCAGGCCCCCAAAGAAGACATACAAATGACTAACAGGCATGTGAAATAATGCCTACTATCACTAATCATCATGGAAACTACAGTAAGATATCACCTCAGTCTGATAAGAATGTTATGATAAAAAATGACAATATATAACCAGTGTTGACACAGATGTGGTGAAATGAGAACACTTGCACACTCTTGCCAGGAATGTAAATTAGTACAGCCGTAATAGGAAAGAGTATTATGCGTCCTCAAAAAATTAGAAATACAGGGGCTGTGGGTATAATTAGGTGGTACAATGCTTGCCTAAAATATATGAGGCTCTAGGTTTGATCCCAACACTACAATAAATAAATAAATAAATAGATAGATAGATAAAACAGAGCTACTCTATGATTCATCAACACAGCAATAGCTGTATGTCCAAAAAAAAGGAAGTCAGTTTTTCAAAAAAACTACACTTCACTGTTATTATAGCACTGTAACAATAACTGAAAAGGTTAAAAAACTAAATCTGTCGATTGATGAAGGCATAAAGAAAATGTGATATATTTGCACAATGGAATATTATTCAGCCATAAAATTAACCTTGGTGGAATATGAATAATCCCATTAGACATTACACTAAATAAACTAAGCCAGGTACAGAGAGATTGGTAGATACCACATGATCTCTCTGTTTTTTAAAATCTAAAATGTTGATCTCATAGAAGTAGAGAGTAGAAAGGTAATTATCAAATTCTAAGGTTGTTAGGGGACAGGGTGTTTGAGGCGATGTTGGTTAAAATATACACACTTAACAGGACAAAAATTAAGTTAGATACAATCTATTGTGTGGCATGTCTGTTGTTAAGGATGATTTAACAGTCAGCACTAGCATGATGTTACACCATGGAGCTTTCAGCTCACCCCATGTCACCACACAGGCATGGCCTCATCCCGGGTCACCACAGGGGTGAGTATATTGCAACAAGATATCTTCATAGAGATAAACCACATTCACATAACTTTTTGCTATTACAAGATGTTGTTATGATTGTTCTTTTATTGTTAGCTATTTTTAATATCTTACTATGCTAAATTAAACTTTATCATATATGATATGTGTGTGTGTGTGTGTGTGTGTATATATATATATATATATGGGGAGAGAGAGAGAGAGGAAAGGAGAAGAAAACAGTATATCTACGGTGCAGTACTATCTGTGCTTTCAGGAAGCACCCAGGGGTTTTGGAACATATCCATGATGATAGGAGAGTATACTGTATATTGTATTCTTGAAAAATGAAAAGAAAATAGACATTTGGTGAGCTCAGCACTAAAATGATAACAATATTAGTTAATGCAATTGCTGATTAGCTAGATTTAACCATTTCACTATGTGCATGTACTTTCAAACATCATATTGTACATGATAAATGCATATATAAAAATTTAGCTGTTAATATAAATTTTAAAAGATAATTTAATATCTTATTAAAATAAGGTATTAGAATGTGTATTTTTCAAGATAGAATATGAAAACTAAGAAAAATGTGAATAATGCCATGGCATATTTGGAGAATAGTGAATAATCTAGTAGAGCATTGGAAGTTATGAGAAATGAAGCTAAAAGATTAGGTTTCAGAATGGAGAATGGGTAGTCCACAAGATTTTGAAAGGAAGAGTGACTTGATAAAAATTTATGATGTTATTCCATCATATAGGTGCAGGCATTGGCTTCCTTAATAAGATCCCTAAAGTGCAAGAAATAAAACCAAGAATCAATAAGTAGGATGCCATCAAATTAAAATGTTTCTGTGCAGTAACAGAAATGATTAAGAGAGTAAAGAGATAGTCTATGGAATGGAAAATAAATTTTGCCAGCTACTCCTCTGACAGGTGATTAATATCCAGAATATATAATGATATCACAAATCTCAATGACAGAAAAGAACCAATAACCCAATCAATAAATGGGCAACAGAGCTAAGTAAATTTCTCAAAAGAAGAAATACAAAAATCCAGACGCGGTGGCACAAGCCTGTAATCCCAGCACTTAGGGTGGCTGAGACAGGAGAATCGTGAGTTCAAAGCCAGCCTCAGCAAGGGCGAGGCGCTAAGCAACTCAGTGAGACCCTGTCTCTACATAAAACACAAAATAGGGCTGGGGATGTAGCTCAGTGGTTGAGTGCCTCTGAGTATAATCCCCGGTACCAAAAGAAAAAAAAAAAAAAAGAAATACAAAAGGCCAACAAATATATGAAAAAATGTTCAACATCTCTAGCAATCAGGGAAATGCAAAGCAAAACTACGTTTAAGATTCTATCTCGCGCCAGTCAGCATGGCAATTATCAGGAACACAAATGATAATGCTGGTGAGGATGGAAAGTAAAGGGAATAATTGTATATTGTTGCTGGGATTGCACACTGGTACAACCATTATGAAAAGCCATGTAGATTTCTCAAGAACCTGAGAATGGAACCACCATGTGACCCAGCTATCCCACTCCTTAGTATGTATCCGAAAGAAATAAAATCAGCATAATATAGTGGCATAACCACTTCAATATTTATAGCAGCACAGTTCATAATAGACAAACCATGGAATCAACCCAGATGACCATCAATAGATGAACAGATCAAGAAAATGTGGTATAGATAAACAATGGATTTCTACTCAACTTTAAAGAAGATGAAATAATGGCATTTTCAGGTAAATGCATGTAAAAGGAGAAAATCATGCTAAGTGAAATAAGCCAAACTAAGAAAATCAACAAGAGTCAAATGTTTTCTTTCGTATGTGGAAACTAGAGAAAAATAACGGACAGAAGGTGGTCGGGGAGAGAATCAGATATCATTAAAGGTATAGGGAATATCAGTGAAGTAGGAGAAAGAAAAAGAGAGGGAGGAAAGAAAGAAAGGAAAGGGGAAAATATGCAATGCATATCACAAAATCTGGTTAAATACCTATATAAATGCATCAAGGGGGATTTCACCTTTATTTATAGGTAGAAAATACGAATCAAAAGTAAATGAAGGAGTGAAAAGAAGATCAGTAGAGGATGGAGAAAAGGGGGAGGGAGGGGGGAAAGAGGTAGGATAGGGATTGAAATCTAATTCCTTAAAAGTACTACTTTGTTAAAATGAAATCAAATATTATGTATGATATGTATGTATGATAGTGCTCTAATAAAAATTAAAAATTATTACATAAAAATGTTTTGTGTTTGAATAAAGGATAGACCTAATGGAAAGATGCTAATGTTGAGGCAAATTAAGAGATGGTTCATAGCCAAATTGTAAGAAGTAGGAGCAATGAGGAGAACAGGGGAAATATAGGGAGGGATACGATATCCTTAGATGTTGGGTTTAGATGTAAGATGAATGCAATTAAGAAGACAGGATAAAGATATAACTGTATAATTTAGAGGTTGAATTGCAGCTATCAGAGAACTCTGAAACTTATATTACTATGAGTTATAGGCTTATAGTACAAAATACTGGGAGGAGGGGTGAGGAAAGAGGTATGCAAGAATATTTACAAGGCAGAGTCAGAGGAAAAGGATTATAATAAGTAGAGTCAACAGATATTTGCTAAGCCAACTTGGATTTATTCACTGTAAGTTTTTCACAGAGAACAAGTGAATATTTTGTTGTCCCTGTCCCCAGAAAACCTGTGCTTTCATTGTGAAAATGACATTAAAATTGTAATAAACTTGTATGTTAAAACAGAAAGGCCAATGAAGCATTCTTGGAGTAAAGATGCAGTTCATACCTGTGCTGAAATGGAGAAGTTAAAAATTTTTGAAGGTAGTTGTTACTGAAACAAATCTCTCTGAAAGTTTTCAAGTTTTATAATACTTACTTTGCAATCATGAAGCCAGCATTTACATAAATTTTAATTATACTAATTTCCAAAGTCCTAGATAATACAATGACAACACATACATTTGTATGTGAAATGTACTAATTTAACTTATATTCTCTATTAATCGAAATAATTAGAAGAAAGAAAACTGTATGAATTATAGAACCAATTATATCTTGAAAATGTATAGACCAAATTCTGCCTCAGCTTATTTATATACACTCATTAAAGCATTAGACTATTAACCATGACATATAGATGAACTTGAATGAAAGCTAATGAACCAGACAAGAACCACCAGCCCAAATGAGATAAAATATTTCTTACTTCGTGTTGCTGACAAGCAAAAGCAAATCGCTTAATGCCTTGGAAATCCCTCTCCATCCAAAAATCAATTTGCCATAGCTTCTGATAACATATGTTATGCAATCAAACTAAAAATGATTGAATGTGTTTCATAAAATAAGTCTTTAACTCGTATTTGACAGAATATTCAGCTTCAAACACATGAGGAGGGAAAAAAGTATCTGAGACACCTAAATTCTAAGGCACCTTTATGGATTCCACTGAGCAAAGAAAATTCTTTTCTTCTCATTAAATCTCCTTTTTCTAATTCTAATTTCTTTCACTTGTCACACACACACACACACACACACACACACACACAAAGTATCTGAGAAGTAGCTTTAAACAAAGTACACACGAGGTATTTCAATCCTCAGAAAGTAGGACTAATTTCATTCTGGGCATCAGAAATGCATAAAAAATGATGATGCTAAATTACGTACTTAATTCTAGGACCTCCAAAGTGTTGTGGAATAAAAAAGAAATGAACTACATCACTTCCAAACCCTGAATTTTTCCCCACCATCTATATTCTGAAATATAGGAAGAAAAACAGTCACCTAGTTTCATCTATGGCATGTGGATCGCTATGTTCCATATGAGTTCCCTGTTTAGCAGTGAAATGAAAGTGCAACCAAGGAATCCAAAGAAAGCAGTTGATTCACCTCCTCATCCTTAACTTTAGCCATATCAACCTTGAAATATGGTGAGAGGGTTCATAGAACAATCACAATTACATATACAGTGACTCCTTGACTTACTATGTGGTATTAATCTGATAACCCTGGTGTAAGTTGAAAATATCATTAAGCCAAAAAAACCATTTAATGTCCTTAATGTACCAAACATCATAGCTTAGCAATACAGGACACTAGAGCATCTCATTACTTTCATGATCACATGGCTAATTGGGAGCTCCCACTCACCACTCCTGCCCAGAAGTATGAGAGAGAATCTTAATGCATACTTTAGTGTGGGAAAAGATCAAAATTTAAAATTCCAACTCTGGTTATTGCCAAATATGTATCACTTTCACATCATTATAGAGCTGAAAAAAATTGTTAAGGCAATTATTGCTTAAGTCGAGGACTACCTGCACTGAAGGTATACACAGGCCATTAAGTTTGTGCCCTTCTCCCAAGAGTCAAAAAACTGTTTATAAAGAACTTGGAATCTGATCTTCAGCAAAGCACTCTTGACCTAACACATTTATTCACATAGTGAATGCTATCCAAGCCCTGAGGAACATGCCTCCAAATTTTCTACCTTCTGTTCCAAGAAAATGTGTGCTTACATGCAGATCATATGAAAATCTGTGATTTCTGATTCTGCTGTCACAACGGACTAACTAGGATAATTCGAACCAAATAGTGGATATGAGTACTAAATAGTGAAAAAAAGTCAGTTACATTCTCAAATCTTCCTTCTCAAGAAAACCACAGATTCTTACAAAAAAAAAAAAAAAAAAAAGTATAATTCCCTATGCTGGATTTTAACCCCTTTTCTTTTTCTTTATAATTTATGGCTCATCTTTAATAATGAGATAAGGTCTAACTATTTTTCTATGTTGTTGTTAGATAGCATATTTATCAAGCTAGAGATGTAGATATTATTTTAAGAATTGATTCCCCTGGTTCACAACTTGTAAGTAGTTAGGTATAGTTTGTGGGCCTTTGTAGTCACTTTTACCAGTGCCTTTCATAAAGTGCCAGCTCCAGTATCAGTTTTCAACTTCCTCCTATATTGTAACCACATTGGACACAACTGACCATTCACCCTTTCTTTCTTTAAACACTGTCTTTATTGGACGTGAGAACAGCCTTCTGTAAGCAATCTCTTTTGTTTGTCAAGGCTCAATCCCTACGTCACTTTCACCCCAGTCTTTTGGCTGCCCGTGCACATGTACAGCAAGAGCTCTAATGCCTCCCTTGAACTTCAGATATTTACCCTTTATCTTCCCTTCTATGTGAAAAGACACCACAAGTTTGACGTATGCAAAAACACTTATTTTTCTTTCATTACCTAAACCTACCCTTTTACAGTATTCTCCATTTCAGAAATTGCTAAGCAACTCAGTGAGACCCTGTCTCTAAATAAAATACAAAATAGGGCTGGGGATGTGGCTCAGTGGTTGAGTGCCCCTGAGTTCAATCCCGATCCCTCCCAAAAATGACACCTCCATTCTACTCAAGTTTCAAGGTCTGTAAACTTGACATTTCTCTTTTTCTTGCATTGGGGCATTCATAGATTTAACTGTGAGTACATCTAGAATCCAAACTCTTCACACCACATGCAAACTAGGTCTAGTCCAGCTATACTCATTCCTCAACTAAAACGGTCTCCTAACTAGCTTCCCATGATCTTTCTCTTGTCTGCCTATGGTTTGCTTTTCACACAGCAATGCCTGTTCAATTACATTGAAACTAAAGTCTGACTTTGGAACTGTTTTTAAAATTATGTGATGCCTTTTGTGCATTTGACATCAAAGTATTTCAACAATAAAAATATGTAATTCCATGACCAATTTTCTCTATACTGTTGAACTCTTTGGAGTTTTTCTCTTACTAGAACTATTTAATCAAAGTTAATAATTTTTCTATTAGTATTTCCAAAAAAGATTTTTCTTATTAGTTCAAATATCTGATGAAATGTTTATATATAAAAATACATGTGTGCATAATATAGATACACACCTATACTTTTTATGAATTAGAAAATTGTTAAGGCTATAGTGTCTACCTATGTATTCCTTTCTATCTTGTCCTGCTCTTTTTGTGTGTTGTTCACCTTTCTATTTACTGGTTTATATAGTTATCCTTATAAATAAACTCTTTATTTTTGTGAATGCTTATAAAAATGCCATCATACCATGTGTAATCAGCAATTTACTGTTTTTACTCTCTACTACATCCAAGATCCATCTATTGCTTTATAAAAACCTACTTCATTAATTTTCACATCTGTAAAATAATCCATCACCATATTTATCTACTGCTCTGTCAATAATATTTCAGTTATTTTTATATTTTTGCAATTGGAAAAAATGATTATAAGAAAATATGTACATATATCCTGATACACACTTGTAAGCATTTTGGAGGGGTTTATGCCAAAAAACAACAAAAGTATCCTGCCAATAGATTCCCATCTATCCACAGTAACAACCAATAACATTCTTGCAAAGTTCAAGATAATCAGACCCAGCACCCTCTCTGACTTCATCGTCAGCCTCACAGGCCCTCTTGCTGTGCTTTAAATTCAGCAAACACACCATTCCTATACTATGCTATATCATTCCCCTCATGGCTCCAGAGGACTCCCCAGACAACTCTGTCAAATTAAATAACATCAAGTACCAAAATTACTTTTCTACCTCTTCTCTAATTTTTTTTTATGGCCATTATTACCAATTTTCCTGATATGTTATGTTTTTCAAGTGTTTTTGGTACATCTCCTGCACATTAATATTTTATATGAGCTGGGTGGGGTGGCTCATGGCCTGTAATCCCAGAAATTTGGGAGATTGAGGCAGGAGGATTGTGAATTTGAGGCCAGCCTCAGCAACTTAGCAAGACCCTGTCTCAAAATAAAAAATAAAAGTGGATGAGGATGCAGCTTAGTGATAAAGCACCACTTAGTTCAATCCCCAGCACACACACAAAAAAAGTTATACAAAGGCATGAATATTGGATTCTTCCTTTATTGTTATATTACTAATAACTATTTGAGACATGGTTATATTTCACAAAGAAATTGTGGAGTGAATGAATGATGTCAGACACTGACCAAAAAACATATTTTTTAAAAAACACTTACAAATTTCATATCATTGTGCAATAAGACTGGAGCTATACTTATCATACAAAATGGAATCATTCTTCAGTAAACCTAAAATCTTCTTAGAATAAGCAAGTTTTCTAAAAACTTTATTAATGATAAACCCATTTAGTAAAATAAATTGCTTATATTTTTAAATGACCATGTGGACATTCAAAAACATGTATGAATTAATATTAATATTTAAATAATTTCCACAATTTGTTTCTTTTTAAGAGGATGAATAAATTGTAATGTGCCTGAACAGAAGATAAATGCATTTATGCATAGATATCACAGTTTATAACAGTTACTAGTGTATCAGTTGTATTCTATTTAATGCATAACAAATTACAACATAATTAAATTTTACATGATTTTTTCCAAGTCCTATGCAAATTGCTATCAAAAATTAAATTTGTTTCCAAATAATAAAAAGGAAGGAATCAATCTATTCAAATTTTTTTGAAAAGATGAATAGCTATGAAATATTCTTTGATTTTATTTCTCAATATTTGCTCTCCCAAATATGATTACATGCAATAATATACAATGTACACTGCACTGAGATGAACAAATACAACTTTAAATGAAAGAGTTTTATTTATTTTCTTCAGGCTACAGAAATCTTGAGTGCATAAATTTTCCTTTCTCCTTCAGTAAACCTCGCCATCGTAAAATTTTAGTTATTTACATGAGACAAAACACATATCCTTGGTATCTGTGATTTTGAATAAAATAAAATTGTGTTAAATATAAACTCATGGTGGGAATAATACCCTTCCCTAATCTAGTAATTTATCTTCAAAGCTTTATATCAGAAATCCAAAGTATCTGACCATAAAGTTCTTACCTTTTAGGGATTGAGCCTATTATGTCCATTACTTTCCCATCAAAGAAAAAAAAAGAATTTTAAATATGCTGTGCCACAGATATTTACAGAAAAAATAATTTTATTATACATAATATATATTCATAATGTAGACATGCATATGGAAGTATAACAATTCAAACAGATATAAAAAGATATAGAGTACAAGGGAAAATTAAATTGTCATTTAACTAGATGCAAAAAATATTAATACAGTTGTTTCAGACTGGTGACTGAAGTTGTTTGGGAGCACAAACTAAAGTGTTGAAAATTTCAATTTTTTTTTTCCTTAGTGTTTTATATGGGAGTTCAGCATGTTCACTCCAAAAAAACATCCAGTAGGCTATTTATAAGAGTCTATATTTGTAAGATGATCTCAATATCAAGCAATAGGCACAAGAATTTATAGGATATAAAACATGAGGAAATATATTGATTTGGAGGAAATTAAATTGATGTATGGTTGCTACAATTAGGAGTACTTGTTAAAAGGCTCTAGGATCTCCCTCTGGATATGTGCTCCAATAGTGGAATATATTCTACCAGGTCTTTATTCCACATTCCTGGACAAAATAGAGGAGCTCCTGGATGTAGGAACTGCTTCTCTTTCATCTGAGAATATTCAAAAGCAGCAAAGGATTGGGCACTTTGTAGTTGATAAATATGTATAAAGTGAATGGATGAATGAGGATACACTTTGTGTAAATCAATAATATCCCATGCTCTCACAAGTAAAACGGATATATAAGGAAACTATGGTGGGTAATTATATAAGGAATTAAAATATTTCTCAGAGGTTTATAACTTTCTACATAGTTAACTCAATGTAAATTCTCAGAACTACAAGAGATTATATTAACTAGCATGTGAATCAGATTTTATATTCCTTATTCCAAACAAGTTCTTAATCCAATTGAACAGATTGGCAGAAAGGTATTATTATACACAGTTACTGTGATTTGTTTATAAGTCCATGTCACATGCAACAGGAAGAATTGAGAATCAAACCTAGGTCTTCTAACTTAAAAAGTGAATCACAGGTTGATTAACTCAAATTGGAATGTACATTTACTTTAAAAAATGAAGCAGCCGTGAGGACAAATCTGTTCAAATGATTCTAATGTAGTATTTAATTCGCATAAGAAACAATTTAGTATTTGTTACTTTTAGTATGGACAAATGACCTGAGTGGAAGCTCAGGAAGACATAGAAAATGATTAGCAGAGAAAGAAACTTACATAAATTGTAAAATAGTAATATAACATTAGGTCACAATGTGTTAGGTCTATAAAATACAATGGAAAACATGCAGAATGCTTCTAAATACTCCTAATACTTCTAAATAAGGGTTTAGCATGGATCTCAGAAGCACCTAACTGCATTTACCCAGGATTATATATGCAGTGACTCATAAACATTTTTCTCATTGTAGGAATCTATTATTTTCCTTAGTGTAAAATTCGGAGTTATAAAATTCATTCAAAGAACAGTTTAGTATCATCAAGCTATATAATAATATTGAAATATCAAGTTAAATTAAACAAGTAAAATTGTAGATGTGCAATGCTCTTGATATTAATGGCTTTTATTTTTTTAAAAGAATGTGTGCACTAAGACATAATATTGAAATAGTATAGAAAAGTATTATTCTTTACATTGAAGAAAAAATTCCTTTTCCTCTTTGAAAATATATTTTTTAAGACTTGACAAAACAATAAATATTGTTCACACCTATGAAAATCCATCACTCATGAAATAAATTGCACAATTTGATTGTCTTATAGGCAGATTCAACCAAAAGATCAATGATTAAATAGAGTCATTTAGATTAAGTAAATAGTGCCAGTGAATAGTATTTATAATTGAGTCATTGCCCTTTGGGAATACACTGAATATATTTATTTTTGTTAATTCAGGAAATAGAAGATGCTACTTAAATAACATTGTCCATGTTCTTCCCATTAAATGAACAATTCAAGACTCATAGTTCAACATCTTTTGTGATAATTTAAATTCTTGTGATGTTACTGTGCCTTACAAAGTAATGTATATGTACTACTTCATATATACAATATTTCCTACTATATAAATCTATATGTGACAGTATAACTGAAATAAAACTAAGAAAATTTAAAAATAACAGCCAGTTGCACTGATGCACTCCTCTAATACAAACCACTCAGGGTGCCAAATCTGTAGAACTCCAGGTTTGAGGCCAACCTGAGCAATATAGCAAGACCTTCAGGCATGGGGAAAAAAAGAAGAAAGAAAAGAACACTTAATTGAAACAATTAATATGTATGAAACACACGTGTTTTCTCTCATGTTGGAGGCAGGCTCTCTGGGCCCGGGAGCTGCCCCGCCCTTTCAAGATGGCAACCTGGCTATATGCCAGAAACTTGCAGTAAACAGGTGAACAACTTAAGGAAGTGCACAGCATTGGCTGGCGGTAACGTCACTGTGCATGCTTGGCTCGTGGGCATTGCCTGCTCTGATACACGCGTGTATTCTGCTCATGCATTCCCCTCATGTTTGATAATGCTATTCCTGCTTAAACTTTTTTATTTTGGACACAGATGGGCATAGCATGGTGGACAGACACTCCACTGGTCCTCAGAATAAAACTAGACCATTGGTTATGTGGAAAGATGTCCTTACTGGTAAATGAAATGGTCCTGATCCCACATTAATTTGGCATAGAGGTTCCACTTGTGTTTTTCCACAGGATGCTATAACACCAATTTGGGTGCCTAAACGTCTCATACGTGCGGTGACCAAGACTAAAGATGACACTCCCACTAAAGATGATTCTGCTACTGCTGATTCTATGGCCCCCCAAAAATCTACAGTCCTTTGCAGTTAACACCTTGCATGATCATTTACATTATAATATCTGGGTCCACTTAGCTAATATCATCAATACTACTGAAATTTGTATTCAACAAAATGTGGATATGAGTACTATACTTGGATCTTGTTTGTTGCCAGTGTGTCATCCTGCAGCAGACATTGCAAACATGACTATGTTCTCAAAGGATGGCATCCAGAAACCTATATCATATAAAGATTCCTATAATT
>PVHX01025027.1:0-23075 GCA_004024805.1 Geosciurus inauris | reverse complement strand
GTGTCTTCTATTCTGTACCATTGGTCTACATGTCTGTTTTGGTGCCAGTACCATGCCATTTTTGTTACTATTGCTTTGTAGTAAAGTTTAAGGTCTGGTATTGTGATGCCTCCTGCTTCACTCTTCTTGCTCAGGATAGCTTTGGCTATTCTGGGTCTCTTATTTTTCCAAATGAATTTCATGATTGCCTTTTCTATTTTTATAAGAAAGGACTTTGGGATTTTAATTGGGATTGCATTGAATCTGTATAGCTCTTTGGGTAGATTTATGGCCATTTTAATAATATTGGTTCTGCCTTATCCAGGAACATGGGAGGTCTTTCCATCTTCTAAGATCTTCTTCAATTTCTTTCTCTAGTGTTTTATAATTTTCATTGTAGAGGTCTTTCACCACTCTTGTTAGATTGATTCCCAAGTATTTTATTTTTTTGGAGGCTATTGCAAATGGAATAGTTTTTCTAATTTCTCTTTCAGAGGACTCATTATTGATGTATAGAAATGCATTTGATTTATGGATATTGATTTTATATCCTGCAACTTTTCTGAATTTATTTATCAGTTCTAGAAGTTTTCTGGTGGAATTTTTTGGATCCTCTAAGTATAGAATCATGTCGTTTGCAAATAATGATAGTTTGAGTTCTTCTTTTCCTGTTCGTATCCCCTTAATTTCCTTTGTCTGTCTGATTGCTCTGGCTAGAGTTTCAAGGACTATATTGAATAAGAGTGGTGAGAGAGGGCATCCCTGTCTTGTTCCAGTTTTTAGAGGGAATGCTTCCAATTTTTCTCCATTTAGGATAATGTTGGCCTTAGGCTTACCATATATTGCTTTAACAATGTTGAGGTATGTTCCAACTATCCTTAGTTTCTCTAGTGTTTTGAACATAAAAGGGTGCTGTATTTTGTCAAATGCTTTCTCTGCATCAATTGATAGAATCATGTGATTATTTATCTTTAAGTCTATTGATGTGATGGATTACGTGTATTGATTTCTGTACATTGAACCAACCTTGCATCTCTGGAATGAACCTCACTTGATCATGGTGCACTATTTTTTAAATATGTTTTTGTATGTGATTTGCCAGAATTTTATTGAGAATTTTTGCTTCTATGTTCATCAGGGATATTGGTCTGAAATTTTCCTTTTTTGACGTGTCTCTGTCTGGTTTTGGAATCAAGGTGATACTAGCCTCATAGAATGAGTTTGGAAGGCTTCCTTCCCTTTCTATTTCATTGGCCTTTATTATATTCATCAAATTTCTGTCACTGTGATAAAATACTTGAGTTGAACAACTTATAAGGAGGACAGGTTTAATTTGGTTCAAGGTTTCAGAAGTTTCAGTCCATGGTCATTTGATTCTATTGCCTTTGAGCCTGTGGTGAGATAGTGTATCAAGGCGGGGAGCATGTGGTGGAGTGAAGCTGCTTACCTCATGTCAGCTGGGAAGCAGAGAGATAGACAGGTAAGTGATGGGGTCCTACTATCCCCTTCAAGACCACATCCCCAGTGACCTAACTTCCTTCTGCTCCACCACCTACTAATAGTGCCACAGGCTGGCAACCTAGCCTTTGGGAAACACTTATCTGAACCATTGCACTTACGTTGATGACACTGTTAAAACTCAAATGTAAGCTTCCTGACTCCCAGTTCAGTGCTTTTTCTACAGATCAGGTCTCTTCCCACAGAACATGCAGTTTTTATTTTCAAAGTAGCTCCTTTTCCAACCAGTAAGTTGATAAAAAAAAAAAACGTTAGACTCAATATGACAACATGATAGAGAGGTGAGACTGATTCCAGAACCCATATGTTTTGATTTGAAAACAGACTTTTAAAGAAATCCAAAGATATCGAAGAGAACAGCTAAGAAAAGGACATCTGGGAATCTCACCTGTAAGTTTACATGGTCTTTCCATCCATAGTTGGGATACTGAAAGGGGGATCTGAAAGGAGGTGAGTGTGGAGCTCCTCTGCAGCCTGCTTACTGTGTGTGCTGCTCACCATAAGGAGGGAGGCCTACCTGCCTTCAAAGAGGCAGAAGTATTAATACTCCCAGAGGCCAGTCCTTTGGAAGCCCACAAATAGAAGGCACCAGCATTTAAAGGGCTTGCAGTCTGGTGGTGGAGACAGACATCTTCACTGATTATAGCTCAAGTAATGACTATGCCAAGAGCTTCAATTGTGTTAATAAAGTGTTGTAGAGACACAGGGGAACAAGACATTAACTTAGAGTAGGAGATCAGGGAAAGCTTCATAGGCAGGGCCCATGTTGGACTGGATTTATAAGTAGGAGTAGGGCTTCTACAGGCAGAGGAAAGAGAGAGGATTCCAAAAGCTTGAGTTCAAGAACATGAGACACTTTCTGATCTGCCAGGAGTCCTCTTTGACTAGGGTGGAGTTCCTAAGACTGGTTCCATGGAACTCTAATCCTTGAAAATGAGCCACAAAAAGGGGGATCTTGGGTCAAATACATCAGGCAATGTCACCTATTTTGTGGCCTTCTTAAGAGTTCCATAATGCATGAAGCTTATTGAAGAATCTTAACAAAACAAACAATAAAAAAAGGAAAAATCCTGTTTATCCATTTTTTTTTTTTTTTGCTCAGTCACCCCTGCTTTCTGTTTCAGAAAACATCTACCTTCCTCTTGAGAGACCAGGGCTCCAAAGGATTTATTTTGGCCTATGTCAGGGGGACAGAGAGGAAAGGATGGAAAACTTTGATTTTGAAAATGTCAGGCCCTGCTAAAGAGTTTAGATTCTTCATCCTGTAGGCAGTGGGAGCAGTTGTAGGATTTCTTCCCTCATATATATAATATTTTTTTCTTGAATATGAGTCCTGCATATTCACTCCAGAAAATTTTCAGAAAAAAAAGAGAAGCAAATTAGAAAAGAAATTTGAAGAAGTTACACACAAGGCACCACACAGAGGTAATTATTTATCCACTGAAGATATATATGTATATATTGAATACCTTCTGGGTGTCAGCTCATGTTCTAGATAATGTGGATTTGACAACAAACATAAATCATGAAAATTCCCACTCTCCTGCAGCTTACCTTCGGATTGTGGACACAGGCCTAGACAAAATGAGTAATATTATAGTGGTATAAAAGGTGAGATAAATAATGGAGAAACATGAATCAAGAAAGTAGTAAGGAGTGTGTACTGCCGTCCTAGGCAGGTGTGGGCTGCCAGGAAGGCCATGTTGGCAAGGTGAGAGGGTGATGTTTGCATGAAGGCCTGAGGAAGGTAAAGTAGTGAAACATGCACATAAATGGAGGAAGAAGGAATAACAAGTGCAAAGAGCTGAGTCTGGACTGAGTGCATACTGAAGGAACAACAAGGAGGCTATGGTGGCTGGAGCAGGAGGAATGAGGTAGAGAGAAGAGAGTGTGGGCAGGATGGGGGCCTTGAATGACTAGGATTTTGTTTACAAGATATAGAATTCCATGGCAGAGTTAAACAGTTAATTGGAAATATAACTCACATATCATATAATGCACTCATGCAAATTGTACCACTCCTGTATATTCATAGACTTGTGCAGCTAATATCAGTATGCAATTTTAGAAATCCCATCCCTATTAGCAGTCATTCCCCATTCCTCTCTCCCCATTATTCTTGACAATTATCAATCTACTTTTTGTCTCTGCAGATTCATCCATTCATATAATGATATGAATATTATATAAATACGGTATAGGTTCTTTTGTGACTGCCTTCTTTCATGTCAGATAGTGTCTTCAAGTTTCAACCATGTTGTAATGTGTATCCTTCTCTAGTTCTTTTTATGGACCAATAGTATTCCATTGTATGGATATAACACATTTGGGTTGTTTTCCACAGTAGTCTTTGGGCAGAGGAGTAGTGGTATCTGACTTCTATGGGAGAAGGGACTGAAGGTGGTCAATTGTGCAACCAGGGAGGCTGGCTAGGAGATTGTTGAATATAGTTAGTGATAAGTTTTTGACCTGGATGATAGCAATGAAGGTGTAAGAAGTGGCATGTTGGAATGCTCCAGGGCTTAGTCCTGGGTGCTTTTCTTAACTTACATGTCCTTCTTGGGTGATCTCAGTTTCCTAAGTTTTAGATATCTTCTTACAACACACTGAATACCTTTGTCTCATCTAAATTCACATGTTGAAATTCTAATGCCCAATATGATGGTATTGGAAGGTGATACCTTTGAGAGGTAATTAGGTCATAAGGGTGGAACCCTCATGATTTGGATTAGTGTTCTTATGAAAGGGACCTTATAAGGCTCTTCTGCCCTCTTCATGCCATGTGAGGATATAGTGAAGTCAGTAGTTTGCAACCTAGAATGGGCTTCTCACCACAACCATGCTGTCACTCTGATGGCATATTCCCATACTCTAGAACTGTGAGAATTTCTGTTATCTATTAGCCACCAAACCTATGGTCTTTTGTGATAGCAGACTAAGACACAGCTATGTAATAATGACTTTCAATCTCATGTCTTCAGCCCAGACCCCCTCCAGGTGCTTACATGACATCTTGATTTATGAGCTCTCTGATAGACACTTCAAACTTGACAAGACCCAAACTGAAGTACTGATCCATCCTTATCCCAAACCCATTCTCCCTGCATTATTTCTTATCTTAGTTGATTGCAATCCTAAATTGCTTAGGCTAAACACATTGATGTCATCTTTTATTTCTCTCTTTTTTTCTCACATCTGTTGATTCTATCTTTATTATATATCTATAAAACAGCCACTATCATCTCTTGCTCTATGACAAAAACTTTTAACTCATCTTCTTTGCATCCTTCTCAAGAGATCAGAGGAACCCTTTAAAAATGCACATGGCTGGGTGCCATGGTGCGTGCCTGTAATCCTAGAGGCTCAGGAGGCTGAGGCAGGAGGATTGCAAGTTCAAAGCATCCTCAGTAACTTAGCGAGGCCCTAAGCATCTCAGTGAGAACCTGTCTCTAAATAAACATATAAAAAAGGGGCTGGGGATGTTGTTCAGTGGTTAAGTACCCTTGGGTTCAATTCTAGTTAATACAGATGGAAAATACTCATATGGAAAGATGCTCAGCATTGCATGTCATTAGGGAATTGCAAATTAAAATAGCAATGAGCTGCTATCACATACCAATTAGTCTCAAATGGTTGGAATTTGAAACACTGAGAACACTAAATGCTGATGGGGATGATGAGGAGCATAGGAGCACTTATTCATTGCTGTGGGGATGCAAAAATGGTAAAGCCACTTTGCAATACAGTTTGGCAATTTCTTATACAAATAATCATGTTCTTGCCACACAATATGGCAAATTATTATTAGTAGTACTGCTGGGCATTCATCCAAATAAGTTGAAATCATGTCCACAAAAAACTCTGCCTGTGAACGTTCATAGCAGCCTTATTCATAATTGCCAAAAATTAGAAACAGTCAACATATCCTTTAAGAGTTGAATGGATAAGCAAACATTGGTATATCCATACAGTGGAATATTACTCAACAATAAAAAGAAATGAAGTATTAAGCCACAAAAAGATAGAGAGGATTCTTAAGTGCTTATTCTGTGAAAGAAGTTATTCTATAAAGGTTTTATACTATTAGACATCCTGGACAGACAAACCTGTAGATACAGGAAAAGAGACCGGTGGAGTGAGAGGAGGAAGACAGGAATGAACAGATGGAGAACAGGAAATTTTTAGGGCAGAAAAACTATACTGTATGATACTGCAATTGTGGATACAGCATTACACATTTTTCCAAACCCATATAACTGCCCAGTACAGAATGAGCCCCACTATAAACTATGGACCGTAGTTAATAAAAATGTATCAGTATTGATTCATTAATTGTTAACAGATGAACTACATTTCCTCTGACTACTTCGGCATTAACAAAGGAGTGTTTGTGGGACACTTCATTTCCATGTTAACAGGAGATAGGTGATACAGTGAATAAACTGTCTGTAGTTCTCAATTTTTCCCAAACTACTATAAATTAAATTCCACTAATTAAAAAAGTTAAACCCACCAACTTTTCCTCCAACATATTAACACATCCTTGCTCTTCTGGGGTGTCCTCAGTCCATGGTCTAACCAAGTATCACCTTATGCAAGCCAGAGATCCAGGAATTCACTTGGATGCCTTCCTCACACTCAACTCTGTATTTAATTTATCTAATTAATCAGCAAGAGCTGTTTGTTGGACCTCCTAAACAGTGTTGGAGTTCGTTCCCTTCTATTTGTCTCTTCTCTCACCATCTTAGTTCATCAGCCAAGAACTACTACTCTAGCCTCTTCATCTTCCTTCCACCCTTGACCATCCTTCTTCATGTCATATCTGCTTTATACACAAATATGACAGTATTATTTACCGCTTAAAATGCCTTCCTGTTGATCTTAGGATGAAGACAGGGCTTCTTCATGTGGCTTCTTTTCATGATCTGTCTCTGTATCCTCTTCAGGCTTATTTCTCCCTTCATCTCCCTTGTGTATTTCGGGCGTGCTTGAGTGCTTTCTCTTTCACAACTGATATTTGTGGTGCATTCTGTTCCTTCTCTTGGAAAAGTTCTTGCCTTTTCCCTTCACCTGATACCTTTTTTTTTTCTTTAAAAAATCATTTAATTTAAAGAAATCACTGAATTTTAAAGAAAACAAAAGCAGATTTTATTTCCACAAAATAACCACCCGATACCTTCTTATATTATTAGTTAGCTTTTTGTCACTGAGACCAAAATACTTTACAAGAACAACTTAGAAGAGAAAAAGGTATTGAGGGCTCACAGTTTTAGAGGTCTAAGTCTATGATCAACTGACTCCATTGCTCTGGGTCTAAGATGAGGCAGAATATCATGGTGGAAGGGCATGGTGGAAGAAAGCTACTCAGCTTATGGTATCCAGGAAACAGAGCAAGGTGACAGGGACAAAATATAAACCCCAAACACATGCCCCTGGTGACCTACTTCCTTAGCCATATCCTACATGTCTGCAGTGAACAACCAGTACAGTAATTCTTTCAAATTATTAACTCATAAAATGGATCAATCCACATATTAGGTTACAATTTGTAATCTATCATGAGTTTTGGGAGGATACCTCATATCCAAACTATAGCACTTCTACTTGATCCTTTAAACTCCATTGGCATTATCACTTCAGAGAACTCTGCACAAATCTCCATGACTGAATCAAACCTACACATTTAGGTATCAATTTGTAATCATATGGTTGTTACTGATTGATATCAGTTTGTAGGCTGCACAAGAAGTAAGATAGGATTAGTCATAAGCTACCATGAAGGTAGTATTGAGTCTGTTTTTGCTCTTGTGTTCATGCCTGTACACAGTGCTCAAAAAAAGAAATGTTGATGAGTGAATGTATCAATAAATACCAAGACATTGCTAATTTTGAAGGTGGTGAACAGTGCCACTAGCTTTGCTCTTGGTTTAAGACACAGGGACCGGGTTCAGTGATTTAGAATTTCAGAGGGAACTGCATGTGTGAAGGCTGTTGTTTTAGAACTGTCCTTGTTCTGAAAGCATACCAATTCAGCTGCAAGTACTCACTCCATCCGTGATCTCATCCAGGGAGGGAGCATTTTGGATTTAAGCACATTTGGCTGTAGAAGAATCCTGATTGCAAAATATGGTGACTTCATGATCTTTTTCTTTCCTCCTTAGAATAAGCATGCTGGGGCAGTTTGGCAAAGAGTTCCCTAAAGGAACAGAAAAACAGTAAAAAAAAAAAATCCAGTTTTAACTCCATAAAGAGACTATTGTCATAGGGTCCATTTTTAAAATCAGTTTTCCAGGTGTTTGTCAAAGAATGCCATGCCACCAGGTAGCAGGTTCTCCAGGGTACGTGAAGTTCTGATTGTCTTCCTTAGGCTCAGAATCCACCTGCCTCTGTTCACTGAAGTCCCATTTTATGCAGCATTTGGGAAACCTATAATCCTTCAATCCCCACTGCCGTGGGCTTCTGAGGGTAGCTGGAATCCAGAGAGTAAATCCACTAGTTCTCATTTCCATTCATTTATTCATCCAACAAACCTTTAGAGCATGATTTATCTATAACAGTGACTTATACTCCATAAATACTTGTTGATTGGGCAGAAGCATGAATTCCTTATGTGAAAATATATTCCAGACACTTTTTATGTTTTGTCTGCCTAGCATCCATGGGGCATTTTTTGGGGGGATGTTGATGATTGAACCCAGGGTCTCACACATGGCAGGCAAGCACTGTACAGTTGAGCTACACCTCTGCCCCTATGGGGAAAATGTTTAATCCACTCTCAGATGATACTGTGGCATGGATGAAGGCCAGTCCCACCCTTAAGATTTGAGTCACTGAGATTTGATACCAGGTCTTTTGTTAGAGTTCCTGGGAAGAAAATCTCTCCCCTGAGAGGATTGGAAACTGGAAGATTATAAATCTGGTATTTCTGGGGCCACCAATGTGGTGACAACTTGCCTGGGACTGGAGCCCAGACCTAGGAAAACAGAAGTTAGAGAAATCCAGATAAACTTGGTCCTGATTGCTTTCTTTGGTTAAACTAGCATCTATCCATATTAGTTTTCTAGAACTGTTGTAATAAAGTTTCACAAACTGACTGTCTTGACCAATAGAAATATGTTATCTCTTAGTTCTAGAGACTAGAAGCTCAAGGTCAATATGTTGGTAGGGTTGATGGCGTCTGAGGGCTGTGAGGCAGATACTGTTTCTTGCCTCCACCCTTGCTGGTGGTAGTTTGCTAGTATTCCTTAGCTTACAGATACATTGCCCTGACCTCTACCTTTTATCTTCACTACATTTCTTCTACTCGAATTTCCCCTTTTTATAAGGATAACAGAGATATTGGATTATCTCCTCCCCCAATAATAGCTTCATTTTAACTTGTCTCTGTAAAGCCCCTGTTTACAAATAAAGTCACATCACAGGTACTGAAAGTTAGTACTAAATATATTTTGGGGGGCATACAATTCAACCTGTGATACTCTCTCTTGCAGTTCAAAGCCTCATATGCTTAACATGTCAGTTTCTTATAGCAAATTCTATATTTTGAAGAAAGTTATCCAAATAAATGACAGGAATTTCCATTTCTTTCCATATAAGTGGAGAGAAAAGGCCCAAAGCAGAACAAACTAGATCTGAGGGGAAGGCACCATTGTTTCTTTCTTACATTTTGTACCATGAATATATCTGCATGCGTACATATATGTGTGTATATATGAATGTGTGTATACATACATGTGTGTATAAGCATACATATACATATATATGTATGTATGAATTTTTGTTGATATTTTCATTGGCTCATTATAATTATACATAATAGTGGGATTAATTATGGCATATTTGTACATGTGTATAATATAATTTGATCAAATTTAATTTCCCATACCTTTCCTTTCCCTGCCCTCCTCCTTCCCCCATCTGCTTACTTTACTGATCTCCCTTCTATTATTATTTTAATTAGTGCATTATAATTATATACAACTATGTATAACTAACTATATGTATAGAATTCATTGTGGCATATTTGTACAAGAGCATAACATAATTTGCTAGATTTCATTTCCCATTCACTCCTCCTTCCCTCTGATCCCCTTCCTCTACTCTATTCGTTTTCCTTCTGTTTTCCTAAGATCCCACCCATCTTTTTCCTTCTCCAGCTTTCATGTGTGAGGGAAAACATTGAACCCTTGACTTTATGAGTCTGGCTTATTTCACTTTGCACGATGTTCTTGAGTTCTATCCATTTACCAGTAAATGACATAATTCCATCCTTCTTAATGGCTGAGTAAAACTCCAATGTGTATATATACCATATTTTCTTTATCCATTTGTCTGTTGATAGACACCTAGGCTGGTTCCATAACTCCAATTGTGAATTGTGCGGCTATAAACATTGGTATGCAGGTACCTCTATAGTAGGCTTATTTTATTTCTCCTTTAGTACCAAGGAGTAGAGTAACTGGGTCATATTGTTGTTCCAGTCCTGGCCTTTTGAGGAATCTCCATACTGCTTTCCAAAGTGATTATACTAATTTGCAGTCCCACCAACATATCTATCTATCATGAATGTATGTACGTCTGTATCTGCCATCTATCTCTCTCTCTCCCACCTTTATGGTACACAATGTTTCACAGTTACCTCATGTATTAATCCTAGAACAAAAACATGTCTAACATGATTACTATTGTCCCTCAACAAGGATTCTCTTTATTTACCTGGATGCTGTTTTTCCCATAAGGCTGTTGGTTATGCAGCCCAGCAGCATTTGCTCTGAGTTAAGAAGGGAAGAGGCCAGGACTGAGGCTGTCCCAGCATTGAGAGCTGATCTTTCTCGTTGGGGTCTTCTCTCTGACTGATGCCCTAAGGTGTCTAATGCATGAATCCAGAAATACCTGTCTCTGTACAATTTTAAGCCAAAAAAGAAGAGCAAACATTTCTTCCATGCCACACACTGTTTTTGGTGCTGAGGATGCAACATGGAGCAAGGAAATACAGACTTGAATGTTAAGGAGCTTATGTTCTTCCTATATTATTATGAAAAATCTTATTTTATAACAAGTGTCATGGGTTTTAGTGGGAAGGGTGGAGAGAGCCTTGTTCTCATGTTGCTCGCAGCCTGGTATAGGTGATTTCTGATTTTCTCCATCAGAAAGCTTCCAGCCTGTGCGCCTGCTAATTAAGAAACATTATAGGTCCAGTCATTTACCTGGCTGTGGGTGTGGGTGGCATCCTTCCCATGCCAAGGCAATGTTTCCTGATTTTTATTTCCTATTCTTTTTTCAGCTTATTATAAGCAGGATTCTGCATCAACTCTGGTGTCTCCTCTCTCTCACCAGGCTTTCTCTGACTTCCTTTCACCAGGGCAATTTTTTCAAAATGACACAAAGCCCAATAACAGTCTCATTTCCAGTCTTCATCTTTGGTTGCTGTGGTCCCTCTGCTCTTGATGGTTTAACCTATTTTCAGTGTTTTCTGTACCTTGAACCAGCATAGACCATGAGAATCCTAGTCCCTTTGTGTTTAGTAGCTTTTACTTTGTGGTTAAAGAAAAAATTTCAGTCAGCAAGTACAGTGAAAACACATTTGAAAATGTAGCAAATTCTTCCAATCTAGGATGATTGTGAAGTTTTGAAAAGTTCTTTAAGCTTTCAGGCTGGGTGGAGGTTGATTCCTTAGAAGGGAGTTGGACTTTCAGGAAAACAGAATGATCCTTCTTCTGTCCTGGGAAATGAGCACTCACAGTGGTTTCCCACCCAGGGCTGAGCAAGGTTATTCATGGCAGGAGTGATGATTCCATAGCTGTCAGAGGCTCTATTTGAGGTGTAGTCAGGTGGGAAAAGACTATGGCTCCAGAGGAGACCTGGATTTGAATCTTGGTTCTGCTGCTTTGTAGCAGTGTTTTGGAGGTTATTATCACTAGACTTAGTTTCCTCATGTGGAAAGACTGATTTTTAAAAAGCAATCAGTTTGTAGGCTTGTTAGATAGGACCCAGGAAAGGTTCCATGAAGGCCTATATGAGTCTGTTTGCTATTGCTGTAACCGAATACCACAGATCGGGTAATTTTATAAACAAGGGAGGTTTATTTAGCTCATAGTTCTGAATGCTAGGAAGTGTAAGAGCCTGGCATCTGCTTTTCATCTGGTGAGGGGCTTCTTGCTGCATTATAACATGGTGGAAGGTATCACATAGTGAAACAGAAAGAACACTGGTTCATATCTCTTCCTCTTCTCAAAAAGCCACTATAGCCTGATCATGGAGCCCTACCCTCTTGATTTCATCTAATCCTAATACCTCCCAAAAGTTTTACCACCAAATATCATGCAAATATGATTTTGGAGAGTAAGTTTCACAGACATAGCATATTTAAGCCACATATTCAAGCCACAGAAGAGCCCCTGGGGTTTTGAGTGAGTGTAGGCGGGAGACTTCTGAGAACCAACACCCCGAAGAGCAGCTGGGAATTGCTGCAATTCCCTCTTCCCAGGTGGGCTTCTTGTTGCAGCAGTTTAATCTGTAGATGTTCCCAAATGTTTATCCATGCCTGAATAAAATCTAGTTGTAACTGATTCCAGCTAGTGTTGTTAGGGAGTTGGTTAGACTAGTTAGAATTGGGGGATTCCAAGTCTGGCTTTGTTATTCTCTAGGCATGTTTCTGAGCAAATTTGTGCCCTAGGGTCTTTGTCTATAAAATAGGAGGAATATAAGTACATACCTTTTAGAATTGCTATAATGACTGAGTTAGTACTTCTAATATGTTTGTAACAGTTAACATAATAAATTTCCACTAAATATTAGCTTTTATTATGTGACCATTTTGGTAATAAAATACCTGATAACCCCAAGGGTGGCTCTCCATTGGGGAATGGACAGGGCATCATATCATAATCATAACATTTAATGAATATTTACTTATTAGAAATCTCAAATGACTTTATAGGAAGGAATGATATTTTCATTTTTTTCAAAAGAAGAATTAGTTTAAAAAATGATTGCAAAAGTCCATTCTACCATGCAACAGAATTAGGCTTGCCTATTACTCTGTGTATTATTAACTCTGGGTTCATATAGTGTGAACATGTCAAGTATTTTTGGCATGTAAAGGTAACTATTCTCTCTACATCAATTCAGATTCATCCACTTAAAAAGAAGAAACTATAGCAAAACTCATGTCTATATGAACTTATAGATATCTCCAAAATCATTCTTTAATCCAGTACTAAAAGTTCCTCATAAGGTGAATAGAGATGTTATGAAGACCTCCTTTTGGTAATGAAGAAATTGAGCTCTTAGAAAAGGAAAGGGTTCTCTTAAGGGTGTGTAGGCACTAAAAGACAAAACCTGAACCCTGTCTAGTCTACTGCAAGGTGCTTGGAGCAGGTATATTTAACACTTGAGAGAAATATGCTAGGAGAAATCATGGGTCAGTAGGCATATACCTGCTCTATGGGACAAGTGTTGGCAGGTGGCATCTTTTAATTTGGAGCTATAAAGAAAAGAGAGAAGTATCAAGTTTGTCTTCCTGTAGAAAACCTAGTAGCTTCAGGCATTTGGTCCATTTTCAAGAAACTTTGCAGTGAGATGGCAGTTGGTTGATAATTATTTCCTGAACACTTTCTGTATAGGACTTTGATGTTTGCACAAGGTCAAGAGAGCCACAGACCACTTTGGGTTCCTGGAATTGTGGAAAGCAGAAATGAGAAAATAAGGTTCTAAACTCACTATGACATTCTTAATGTGTTGAAAAGTAACATTTTTCATACTACAAATGCAGAACCATTAGCTGCACAACTTTAAATGGACTATAGGGTTTCCAAAAGTGAATCATTTCGTAGCTCATGGCAGGCAGGTGTCAGGCTTCCACCTCTTAGGTGACTTTATTTCAACCTGTTCTCTGTTGACTACCAGCCCTTATTGCCAACCTTTATGCCTTGGATGCAATGGTAAATTCTGAAGCTGTTGGAGTAAGCAAACATGTGAATAACCAACAAGATTTTAGTGAGATAAATATGAAAGATATGCTAGGGGATCCCCAAAGAGGGAGTGGTTTGCTTTGCCTGGCGGGATCAGAGAAGGCTCCCAGAGGTGAAGTGAGCCTTAGTGGAAGGGCCTCTTGGCAGGGAAGATACGCTCTTTCTTCTCTTCCTGTCTGCTCATATTCATGCCACCAGATCCTGTCCTCTTTCTTAGCTACAGTATTATCTTGTCTTAGTGGGCAGGAAAATCAGCTCTGCTACTTTGCTGTCAGATTTTCTTTTTCTTTTTACCATGTGTTTTAGTTAGCTTTTTCACTGTGGGGCTAAAAGACTCAAACAAAACAATTGTAGAGGAGGAAAAGTTTATTTGGGGCCCCACGATTTCAGAGGTCTTAATCCATTGACAGCAGGCTCCATTCCTTGGGGCTCAAGGTGAGGCAGAATATCATTGTGGAAGAATGTGGCACAAGGAAGCAGCTCACATGATGATCAGAAAGAAGAGAGAGAGAGATATCTCCACTTGCCAAATACAAACATATACCCCAAAGCCATACCCCAATGCCCCACCTCTTTCAGTCACACCCTACCTGCCTTAAATCACCATCCGATTAATCCCATCAGGTGATTAATTCACTGATTGGGTTAAGGTTCTCATAATTAATAACTAAAGGATTAATTTCTCCTCTAAACCTTCTTACATTGTCTCATACATGAGTTTTTGAGGGACACCTCACATCCAAATCATAACATCATGGAAGTGATTTGGTTTCTTTGAGCCATTCTGTGAGAAAAAAGAAGCCAGTGGGAATATGTAAGAAATAAAGCAATCAGTGTTTTAAAATTTAGTGGTAATTGTTGTAGTATAAAGCATGTCAGAGGAACCTTGATAAGCTTGAAAAGATTAAGAGGGGCTGAGGACTGTGTTACTGGGATTGTAGGCAGTGAGAAGCCAAGAACAGTATGAAGCCAAACTACAATCTGTGCAAAGCTGTTTTTGAAAGATAGCTCTAGCAGTGGTGTGGAGAATTTCTTCTAGTGGTGAGAGACCAGATGCTGTAGTTAACCATCAGGAGCAAAGTGGACCCCCACACTAAATTTTGTTAAGATGTCAAGGCTGATGGCATCACACATACTATGAGGGAATGCAAAAGACAGAGGGTGAGGGTGAGGCTTTCTGGGAAGATCAAAGCAGAACTCCCAAACTGATTCAAAATGGATTGAAAGAGCAAGAAAGGAGATTGGCTTGAATATACATACATGTATATATTTGTGTATATATGTATATATATACATATACATACACACATATATAGATATATTCAAAAATATATATGTTTTTATTGTCATTCCAGGATGCTGCTGAACTGGGAGTTCCAGCATATAGGTGAGGCAGGTGCTTGTGTGGTTTGATTTCTTGCTGGTGCCTAAAGAGAGAGCATCTAGGTTTTTCTATCACTTTACCAGCTGTGGCGGCCCAAGGGGAAGAAAGAAGGTGGGGCTTGAAAGTTGTCAGCAAGGCAAACAAGGGCAGTCAAAAATGGATTTAGAAAATTTCACTAGAAGGAGAAAGCCTGTTGTGATGCTGTTGTGATAGTCTAGGCTAGTGGTTTCCAGGCTTAAAAAATACAGCTTCTTATTCTTTCAGCATTTTTTAGAGTTTTGTGCCATTTAACAATGGGATACATTTAACACTACATTTAACAATGGGATCACACTACATTTAACAATGGGATCACATTCACTACTAGGTGATTTTATTTTGTGTGAACATCACAAAATGTATTTATACAGTGAAGGCAGCTACAGTGTCACCAGAAAACATAATTTTGTGGGGCTTCTGTTGTCTATGTGGTCCATTGTTGATTGAAATGTTATACTGTTATGACTGTACATGATACGTTATGGGGTTGGGTGACATGTGGTTGAAGGATCAGTTTATGGACTTGGAGGAGTGAACAGAAAGTCTTATGGGTATATACAGAAAGCCATGTGCATGGGGTTATGAACCTGTTACATATTTTCATAAGCATTATCCATAATATGCAGACAAATCAAGGAAAACATTTCACCACTGGCTTAATTCCTCCAGCCCCAGCATGCTGTGTATCTCCAGAGCTTCTTCCAGGAGTGCAAACTCATATTAATATTTGCCAATGAAAAAATGGAATTAATTAGCTATGTGACTCTCTTGCAAAATAAATTATGTAATGTGTTCCAAAGATGAAAGAAATTCCTATGGGATTGTCTGCTAATCTGTATAACTCTATTAAAGCATTCTTTTTTGAGTTGAAAACTAAAGGTTGACTGGGTAAAATCATTCTTGAACTTCATCAGAGAAACACAACTAGAAGCTAGGGAATTGGAGGTACACCTTAGAGAAGGAACAGAGAACTCCTCAGAACTGATGAGAAAGTACTGAAGGAGCCAGTAGAGAAGCACTTGTATGTCTGGCTTGGGATTCAGTCTTATTTGTTGTTTGCTATTTTAATAATTTAGTCATTTTAATGATTTTTAGTGGATATTCTGCTCTTTTAGGTGGCTAGTCTTGCAAGGGAGAACATGAGAAGAAAAATAAACAGAAAACTGATGTCTATATCTATCCATCTAGAAATCTAGAAATCTGTATACCTAACCAGTTATCAAATTTATCATTACCTACTATTTATTAATTTTATCTTGAATCTATTCTCTTTCTTACCTAAACTTTAGTATGAATTTGGAAGAGATATTTTCCTTTTTAATAAAGTTCTACTGAGATACAATTCCCATTCCATCACTTTAAATAACATATTTCCCTGGTTTTTAATATATTCACAAGTTGTGCAAGCATCACCACAATCAATTTTAGAATATTTTCATCACCCCAATGTGAAATTCCATTATTAGTCACCTTCTAAATGTTCCATCTTCCCCCATCTAAACAGTTCTACACTGTCTTGAAGGGCTTTTCTGTTCTGAACATTTTGTATAAGCGGAATCCTACAATATGGGGTCTATTGTGAGAGGCTAATTTTTTCTTAGCATAATGTTTTCAAGGTTAATACATATAGTAGATGTTTTTCTTGAAAAGAACTTTTAGTTAGGCAATAAAACATAATGAAATTGACTCCCAGCATTACCTTTATGGAAATTTTGCATTTCATAGTTGCCCAATAAAGTTTTGCTGAACTAATGTTGCTTTATTTAAACCAAGGTACTAGACATTGAATCTTCGAATTGGATTAGGACACAAATCTTGTCTTCCAACTTAAAGTGCTGGTTATGCAGGCAGATTCTGTAGTTAAACTGGGTTCAACCATTAGTTCTGCCCACCCACTCCTTTACTAGTTGTATGACCCTGAACCAATTACAGAGTTTCTCTTGGACTCAGATTCTTCATCTGAAAAGTAGGGATTAAAAAGTTGTACCTTATTTTCAGAGTGCCTTTTGAGGGCCAAATGAGATAATAGATATAAAGCTCTTGGCATATTGCCTGATCTCTGATAAGCCCTCAATAAAGGCTAGCAATGATTGTCATTAATTATTCAAAAAGCTGTAGTCCAAAAGGCACATGAATGGCTGTAGCACAATATATAAGTGCACTGAAAGAAGCATAATCAAAGGGCCATGAGGTATAGCTGTCCACCTGGGGTGGGTACTGTGGGACGGAGTCTTCTTTGGTAGGACTGCAACCAGAGTCAAGATTGATAGGCTGCAATTGATATCTTGGGAACTGCTGTCCTGTTTTAAAGATTTTGAAGTTCAACACTTAGAGGTAGGCAGTAACCTCATCACTCCTTAATGAATCAAACTAGTTTGTTTGTGACATTTATGTTAGCAGTCTGTTCCTGGAACCCTTTGAGTTCTGTGCCCACTGTGAAAGATGATCTTTGACCTGGAACTTAATGTTTGGGTGGGGGGAGGGCAGATCGGGTGTGGTGGGGATTCCTTATTTACTGTACTTGAAAGTACACACACTAGATGATTGGTGTCACTGTTCTCAAACTTCCTCATTAAAGTTAACTCCCCCCCCCATCCCCGCAATGAATATGTTATATAGGCATACAGTGAAACCTTCCTAAAAAATCAAAAACAAGTCTCCTATCTTTGGTGGGTTTTCTTTTCCTCCTTATTAGTTACAGTTGGAGTTTCTTAGCATTCCAGAGACCTATACTCTATGCATATTCATCTACTTAAATGTATCTTTTTCACCCTTTCATTTTCTACAAGGGATGCATTTGAAAATATTTTAAGTCAAAAGTGAAAACAAAATAAAACACACACACACACACACACACACACACACACACACAAATTAAAAACAAGACTCAGACCCATGTGGTTTTGTTGTAGTTTTCATTTTTATCACAGTTTTCTCATATATAGAGAAACCAATACAATACACCCTCATATACCCATCACCAGCTATTAAATTTTGCCTATCTCATTTCACTTATAACCTACTTTCTTTGGCTTTGCTTGGGGCTGTAGTATTTTAAAAGATCTTGCCATTCATACTTACCTACATAGCGTGATCATCACACATATAGGTTTGCTTCATTAGTTTAAATGGAGACAGAATTTCCATTATGTGGATATTCCGTATTTTAATCAGTCACCCTTTGATTTGCATTAAGATTATTTCCAAGTTCTTGAGATTATACACAATGCTGCAAGACATTCATTTTTCTGTTATTATATTGCTATTTGAAGTTCTCATTCTCCTGTCTGGGATGTTAGCCATCTGGTAAAATTAATAATTTTCAGCAATACCAACAAATTCTGGTGGAGTTTCATATAATTCATTTCTATGAATCTTGATAGGTTGAAATTGTTGTGTTCTTCTCTTGAACAGTTACTATGGAAACTTGTTATAGTAGACTTTGGAGATCAAAGAATGACTGAGATAGATTCTGCATTCAAGGAGCACAAGTTTAGTAGAGAAAACAGTGCACTGCAGTTTGCTTTTTTCCCTCTTTATCTGTGTTGTGTCAGCCAGGATTAGGTTCAGTTGTGAGTGGTAGCACATCCACTACCTGGCTTAAACCAGGTATAGGTTTCGTGTCTGTCTTATATGAAAATTTAGATGTAGGTGGTCCAGTGAGGGAACGGCCCTCTACAGTGTCAAGAGAACTTGAGCTCTGAATCTAGTTATGTATGTGGATTCTGAGCCTAAAATCATCGTATGGGACAAAATAATTGCTCTAGCTCTAGATCTGTATCCCACTGGCGATAAAGGAAGAAAGGAATGATAAAGGTGTACCCCCTCTTTTTAGGGAACTTTCCTAAAAGTTGCACATATCACTTTCACTTACATTTCATGACCAGAACTTAGTCTCATGCCTATTAAGCTGCAAGGTTTGTTGGAAGATAAGCTGTATTCAGGTTAAGTGTGATCTCAGCTATGTTAGGTGTAAGCATTGTGCTGCTAGTATGAACAAGGTATGGTGAAAGCTAATAGTATTCATAAAGAAAGATAGCAAATATTTCCTAAAGGAGATGAAACTAAAACTTGCCTAAGACAGGCAAGGTTTATTCTCCATGGGATTTAAATGAAGTAAGCCAGAAATTAAAGAGACATTTAATTGTAAAATTTATATTTCTCCATACATTTCAAATTCTGTATAAAGTCTTTAGAAAGAGTTTGGTGCTCTTTGTTTGTTTGTTTGTTTTTGTTTTTATTTTTTGTACCAGGGATTGAATCCAGGGGCACTTAACCACTAAGCCACATCCACAGCCTTTTTATATTTTATTTTGAGACAGAGTCTCAAATTCATGAATTGGACAGCACTTAACCTGAAGAGGGTCAGAGAGCTCTATCGCAGTCGGGAAGGCAGTGAGCCTTTATTGGATGAATGCAGAAGGCAAAGATAATATATTTGGTTAGAAAGGAAAGACCCTAGTTAGAGTCTGGTTGGTGTCTTTTGATTGGTAAAGTTAGTTGCTAGTTTTGTTTTACTGTTTGTTCTACTGAACTTCCACATGAATAAAGTTTGCAATGGATTGAAATACTTCAAGTTTTTTACTGTATTCCCCCTCTTATCACAGGTATATATGGGCTTCAGTTTGCTTATGTAGGAATTTGAAATGCTTAAGCCACTCCAGCATAATGGCCTCCCAATTAAAATATTTTTTAAAAGTTAGTGGAATTATTTGTTGAGTAGATGGATAAATGAATGACTCAGGGGAAGTTGTTCACGTGAATGACTCCCAGGGCTGTGACTGGGTGCTGTGGCTGACTGCATTTTCTGAAGATGGCCACAACATTATCCCTCACCCCGCTTGCTTTTCTGCAATGTATCCTTGTCATTCCCACCCCCCATTAGAAGTTGGAATGTATTCATCCACCTTCTTGAATGTGGGAAAATGCTGTGTGAACGTTTGACTACTAGAATATGGCAGGAGTAATACTGTGCTACTTCCAAGAGAAACTCTTTCCTGACATTGCAGTTTTCACCTCTTGCCTCTTGAGAACTAGCCATGATGTGAGATGAGGAATGATCCTGTGACCACCCTGCGGGTGAGGAGCCCAAACCACATGGACAGACTCAGAGGATGAGTCTGGAAAGAGAGGGAGGAAAGAGAGGGAGACAGAGATCAAGGAGTATCATGTGGGCTGGGGTTGTGGCTCAGTGGTAGAGCATTTTGCCTAGCATGTACAAGGCACTGGGTTTGATTTTCAGCACTGCATGTAAATAAATAACATAAAGGTTCATCAACAACTAATAAAAACATTTTTAAAAAGATGCCAGATGTGTGAATAGAGAAGTCATCTTGCAAGTGGATCCTCCAGTCTAGCAGTCCTTGTTAATGCCATGTGCATCAGAGATAAACTGCCCACCTGAACCTTTCTTGAATTCCAGGCCCACAAATATAAATATTTATATTTCCAGGCCCAGAAATATATATTTCACTTGCGTGAAATATAAGTGTTTTACAATACAGCAATGGGTGCCTGGAAATATACCTTGGGACATTATGTTATGTAGTAAGCAGGGCTGTCCCTGGAAGGGCACTCTATGAGGGGCTTGTGGAGAACATCTGAGAAGGATGAGGATATGGGCAAAGACAGCTGCAGATGGGATGCTATGTGCAGCTTCTTACAGCCATTCCCCTCTAAAAGAACAGGGCTCCTTATAGAAATGGCTCATTTTATATTCTAGAAAAGCCTGGATCAGCTAGTCATAAAAGTAGGGGTCTATGAAAGACCCCCTAGAGAATCATGGTTTGAAGCCTGAATAGCCCTCAAAGGCCCATGTACTGCAGTCTTGGTGTCCAGCCTATGCACTACAGGGAGGTGGTGGAACATTTAGGAGGTGGGACCTAATGGAAGGAAGTTAGGTCAATAGGGGCATGGTCATGAAAAGATAATTGAGATTCTGGCTCCTCTGCTTTTGCTCTGCTTCCCAACCACCATGAAGTTAGTAGTTTTGCTCTACTATGTATTCCCTGCCATGATGTGGAGTCTCACCACAGGCCCAAAAGCAATGGAGCCAATCAAGCTTGGACTGAAACTTCTAAAACCATGAGCCAAGACAAATTTTCTCTCTTTATAAGATGTTTATTTCGGGTAATTTGTCACAGTAATGGAAAGCTGACTAACACATAGGGTTATCCTAAAGGACTTGGGGACCAACTTGAAAATGTTCTGACTAGCTAGAGAAAGCACAATTTGAACTTCCATAAGAATAAAATTTGCAATGGATTGAGACACTGCAAATTTTTTACTATATTCCCCTTCTTAAACACAGTTTTGCTTTTTTGCAGTTTCAGTAACTTGCAGTCAACCCTGGTTCAAAGTATTCAGTGGAAATCATTGATAAGTTCTAAATTGTGTCACTCTGAGCAGTGTGATGTTCTGCCAGGATGTGAATTATTTCTTTGTTCATCATATTTATCCTGTATGTACTGCCCTCCCATTACTCACTGAGCCACCATTTGGGTTATCAGATCCATTGTGGCAGTGTCACAGTGCTTATGTTCAAGTAACCCTTACTTTACTTAATAATGTCCCCAAAGCACAGGAGTAGTTTATCTCTTACTGTGCCTAATTTATCAATTAAATTTTATCATATGTATGTATAGGAAAAAAAATGTAGTACAGTATATGTTGTATCTCCCTTAATCCAAAATGCTTGGTACGTGGAAGTGTTTTGGACTTTGGATTTTTTCCAGATTTTGGAATATTTGCATATGCATATTGAGATGGGGATGGGACCCAAGGCTAAACACAAAATTTATTTATGTTTCATATACTCTATCCATATAGCCCAAAGATGATTTTATATAACTACATACCAGCCAATGGCAATGCACAGAATCCTTTGGCTTGCTACAACCCCTCATGGCCTCTATAATACTCAGAGCATTCTTTTAGCTTGGCTCCTGCAGTCAGTTGTCAGCCAATTCTTTCTCTACCTCCTATTTGCATTCCTGAGAGATGATTGGATCATCCCAGGTCCTATTTTTGTTCTGGGCCAGAGGCTAGTCCATATTTATGCCTTCCTTTTCCTACACAGCTAGAGATACAGGGCCATGGGGGGAACCTCATTAAGATCAAATGATTTGTGCTTATTCTTAACACCCTGAATGACAACTTGGGGACCAAGAAAGAGAGTTAATAAACTTCTAACCTTACACATTGATTTTTTTCAATGGTTTCCTTTTGTTTTTATATGAAACTTGAGTGTGCAGGCCAAAGATATGTCTGAGCCCATTGGCCAGTTATTTGGCCAATGGAGGGGCATGAGGAAGAGTAGTGCATGTAGGAGAGATAGGTATAGGGGTCTGGGCATGTCCAGTGTGCATTTCAGGAGTTTTCATAGTGATGTATGTAGAACTGTTGGGGTGTTCCCTTCCTGGTGATGTGGATTCTTGCACTTACAAATTCGGTGTCAATGGGTACTATGATTTGGTATTTAACCCCCAGGATTCATATGTTGGAAATTTAAACCCCAAAGCCATATTTTAATGGTATTTTCAGGTGGAGCCTTTGGGAAGTAATTGGGTCAGGAGTCTCTGCCCTCATGAATAGATGAAATCATTCATGTATTAATGGATTATTTTTGTAGTGGGTTTGCTATAAAAGGGAACTCTCTCTGACACCTTTGCTCTGTCCATCATGACATGCCCCAGCAGGAGGGCCCTCACCAAATTCTGGCACCATGCTTGTGAACTTCTCAGCTTCTGAACCATGAACCAGATGAACTTCCACTTTTTTTATTTTTTTATTTTTCTCAAAAGTTGCATTTTAATACATGTTATCAAACATAACAGAAAAAAACAAAGTTTCAGAAGCTGTACACACTATTCACTGAAAACATTTGTTGAGGCAAATAGAAAAAATATTGTTATAATCATAATTTTTCTAACTTTGCACAAAATTATAAGCAGATTACATTCTTCATATTAAACATCTTTATATGCACTTAATGAACAGTATATATATATATATTTATATATATTTTTTCTCAACCTTCTTTACTATACCCATTCCCCTTTCCTGCCCCCCGCCTCCCCCATGTCACATCCAGTGTTTCTCTATTTCTCTTATGTTTCCCATTCCCACCTCCCTTATTCATCAGCATCCACTAATCAGAGAGACCATTCGGCATTTGGTTTTTT
>PVHX01025026.1:0-23066 GCA_004024805.1 Geosciurus inauris | reverse complement strand
GATTAAAATAAATAAATAAATAAATAAAAGCTGGAATAACTGATGTAAAATATACCTCATACCTTTTAAGTATGTTCTTTAAGAGTAATCTGGGCAGGAGGAGGGGGGAGGGAAAAGGGAAGGGGTATAGTAAAGAAGGTTGAATGAGATGGTCATCACTACCCTAGGTGCATGTATGAAGTCACAAATGGTGTGACTCTATCTGGTTTGCAACCAGAGAAATGGAAACAGTGAGTTCTATATATGTACTATGACTTGAAATGCTTTAAATAAATTAATTAAAAAAAAAGAATAATCTGGGCATGTGGTTATCTCTGCACGATTCAATTTAAAAACGTAAGAGTTATCACTTTTCCACAACTTAACTGTTTTTCTGATTATCAAGTATATTCTCGTTGTATAAGAAATTAGAAAATACAAGGTGTCTGGAAAATGTTACTTGATATTTTAACCCAATCAAAATGAATCATTCTTTTCCCATAATTTATGATATGAAATGTGGCTCCTATACTGAAGCTAAAAGACATTAGAGTTTATGATACTGTCACCTAGACTCTCCTCCATGTTCATAAACAGTCTTCAATATCAAACATAGGCCCCTCGGAAATTTTCCCAAAAGAGGGGAAGCATGGTTGTGATGGTCAGCCTTCTATCACTGGGACAAACATCTAAGAAAAACAACTGAAGAAAAGGAGGGATTATTTTAGCTCATGGTTTCAGAAATTTCAGTCTGTGGTTGGCTGGCTCATGGCTGTAGGCATGTGGTGGAGATGGCATGGTGGAGAAAAGCTCTGCACCTTATGATGGCTGGGAAACAAAGAGAGTGGGAGGTAGGGCCCCAGAATAAGATATACCCTTCCAGGGCATACTCCAGTAACTGACTCCTTCCAACTAGGCCCCACCACCTACAGTTTCCATTACTGCCCAATATCCAATTAGCTATAAATTTCTTAATGAATTAATCCATTGATAAAGTCAGAGCCCTTGTGATTCCAATCACTTCCCAAAACTCTGAACACTGCTTAACACATGAGACTTTGGGAACATTCCAGATCTAAAGCATAAAAATGATGATAGAGGGGTTTGGGATATATCTCAGCTGGTAGAATGCTTGCCTTGCATGCACAAGGATTCAATCCTCAGCACCACAAAAAAAAAAAAAAAAAAAGATGATAATAGAAGAACAGAACTCTACTGAGATGACAATTCCTACCAACACCACTTTCTCAAGCCCAGATCATACCTGGAGATAAGTCCTTACATGATTAAGTTGGGAACACAGCGATGCTTATCACTATGGGTCACAAGTACTGTGCCACTGAAATACAATCTGTGTTTACTCAAACACACAAATACAATGAGTGCACTTACGCTAAACATGAGCAACTGTGGAAACTGGTTTGTTGGCTGGTGTGTGGACATGTATGTTTATATAAGTTTGTTTTTGCTATTTATAAGCATAATACATGGTCAGGGTAAAAAAATATAATAGTACAAAAAAAGAATAAAGAAAAAGCATCAGTCTCACTATCCAGATTCAACTATGATTAATCTTTTGGAGAATATCCCTTTAGATCTCTTATACACTTATATAAGCACATAATATATGCTGTTTAAAAGCTTTTTGACTAAAAAATATATTTTGAAGATCTTACCTTTCAGTGAATATATACATATATAATAAGTAAAAATTCAAATCACTTCATAAAGATAGCATGATATAACTGCCAATGGATGTATACTATAATATAACCTACTGGTGATTTCTAATTTCTTGTTATTATAAGCCACATGACACCAAATATCTTTTTTATATGTAGTTGGCCAATTATCTCCCTCCTCCCAGGCATGGCACTGCTGTGCCTTGTTGTATGCCACTACTTCCATCTTTTTTATTTTCTCTATCTGGAATTTATCTTGACATAATGAATTAGGTAAGGATTCTGCTTTATATTTTTACATCTGGCTAGCCAGTTGTCTCAACACTATTTATTAAATAATCTATCTCATCCCTAGTTATTTAATCTGTCACATCCCAAGTTATTTAAAATGTGTGCCTTTATCTCATACCAATATCCATATACACTTGGTTCTAATTCTGGACTTCCCACCAGTTTAATTGTCTATTCCTGTGCCAGTAACATACTGTCTTGATTACTATAGTTTTGTGATTTATTTTGTGATGCTTTTCCCCATTGATTTTTTTTACCCAAGAATTTATGGGCCAGTCTCACATGGTTTTTTCCTCTAGGTAAAGTTTAGAATTACTTCATCAAATTTCCCAACACCATTCCTACAATCCACTTCTAGTGCACTGAATTTAAAAATTAATTTTAAACAATTTCCATCTTAGTTATTTTCTTTTCTCTACTAATGTGCCTCACATATTCACATTTACATCCTCCACCCAAATTAGATATCTAATGTGAGGAAAGAGCCAAACTCTTCATGTTCACATTCTCTATTTACAAAGCACATCTTTTAGTTGCTAGATTTTTTTTCACCTGCTGTAAAAGTGTCTAGCAATTGCAAAATAATATTAATGCACGAATGCCATTATACTGGGAGTGTTTCCATACCTCCAAAACATCCATCTCTATTATGCAGAGGCTGTAAATCATAGACCATCATAAGACTTCTCCCTCTCAGAGGCTGGCTCACCAGCCTCCACACCCAGTGCTGGAAAAATCAGGCCTCTCACCGATGAGCAGCCCTCCACGGGATAACAAGGAATGATGAAAATCAGACCTGCCTTCACACATTTTAAGTGGCCACAAAGCACCATCTCTGCAAGCCTGATGAGTGCCACCAGGAGTTCATGAATCATTCTCTACAGGACACAGGTCATGGCTTTCAAGTCACAACCCCAAATTCTGGGCAAGGGTCCAACCAGGGAGTGGCAGGGTATATGACAGTATTGTCAGGGCACCTACCCCCAGGACATAAAGCACCATTCCCAGAACTATGAAAGAACCACCCGCTTTCCTCCTCCGCCCCGCACTTGACTACCCCACCAGAAATGCTGTCAACACTTGGCGAACACAGGTCATTGCTCTCCCCAGGACACAGGCCTTCAGCTTCAGAATCTCAGCAAGAGCATTCCAGATACAGGTGACCAGAGAAACCTCAACTGCTCAATGTTTGCTGTTCTCATCCACAGTTAGCAAAACAGTGGCCTCCAGGCTGGATTTGGCCCACAGATATGTTTTCTTTGGCCCTAACACTGTTGGATCCTTTTGGGGAACCAACATGTAACAATTTAGATATTTCCTGTATTTTCTTTTAAAAACTTAAGTCTAGGTACACGGCACCTGCATTCCTGCATGGCACTCGAAGACAGCTGAGTGACTCGTCACACCCACTGACAAAGCACTTTTGGCATTCTTAGGACTCTGAGATTCCAGTTTGCCACCCCTGCCTGAAGTACTTGTAATCCCAGCAGTTGCAGATTCAGGTCTAATTTAGAGGGTGGCCAGGTCTCTGAGATGGCAAAACATGGTCTTCGTTCCCATATCAAATTCTTTATTAAAAAAAGAAAAGCAAGGAGGAGAAAAATATGAGGAAAAATACACAAAAATCAAGAAGCATAAAAATCTAGGCTGCGGTTTGTATTTCTAATGTTTGAGGGAATCTGACATGATAGAACAAAGCTGAGAATTATTTAGAGAAGAGAGTAGATTGATTATGCCAAGTTCTTTGGGTGGAGCCATACTGAGCCCTCATGAATAGATTTTTAAATCATGTTCTGTTTTTAAAAGAAATAGTAAAACACCCCAATATACACACACACACACACACACAGATTACAAGCTTATTATTGTTAATGTGTCTCATTTCTTTAAAAAGTCACCTCTTCATACAATGCCAATGTCCTTTTCCTCACTTGGATCTTGAAACTAGACCAGCGTTACCTGAATTAATTCCTGGAATCAAAAACTGCAGCTGTAATGGTTTCCTCCCTTTTGTTTACTGAAAGTTCTTTGCTGAGATAAGCGTAGCTTTTATCTCGAGATTTATTTCATTATTTTCACATATTATCTCCTTCTTTCTTGGAATTAGGGTAAAGAAATTGCATCAGTATACTTGGGACAAATCCTGTTAGAGCAAGTAATAAACATTTAATGGCTTGACAAAATTATTTTGATGAATAAAATAGAAGGATTAAAATAATCAATTTGGGGACAACTCAACTGTAAAAACGACATTTTTGAAACCACTGAAATAAAATTGAGCATGTACTGGGTATTAAATGATGTTGAGCAATCACTGTTAATTTTATTTGGTATATAATAATTTTATTTGGTATAAGAATGAGGATGCGTGCATGTGTGCATTTCTGTAAATGATACTTTTAAAAAAGAAGCAAACATCAGGGGTTTGCTATCACATGGGACTCATAAATCTTGCAACTGTAGTCTTTTACAGTTGGAAAAGACTAAATATTACACAGTCCAGGCATGAGAAGGAAGTTTCAACTTACATGCCAACTCCAATTTAATAGTGCTATCCCAAGAAAAAATTTTGATTTCAAAGAGTCAAAGGAACAAAGTATCATGAATGATGAAAGACAGGAGAATGAGGCTGTCTCTGCTAATGCTGGTCACTTTAGAACCTCCAGTCTAATGGAGGTTCAGGAAGCTTATTACCTGTGGAGTCAACTCATTCCTTCTTTTTTTTTTGGGGGGGGGGGTACCAGGGATTGAATTTAGGGGCACTTGACCACTGAGCCACATCCCCAGCCCTGTTTTGTATTTTATGTAGAGACAGGGTCTCACTGAGTTGCTTAGTGCCTCACCTTTGCTGAGGCTGGCTTTGAACTCGCAATCCTCCTGCCTCGGCCTCCCCAGCCACTGGGATTACAGGCGTGCACCCCTGCACCCAGCTCATTCCTTCTTTACACGGCTATTATTTATCTTTTGACCTGAAATCTTATTTTCTGTAGCTTACAACCACATGACATATGACAGATCTAGTTCCAGTTTAACTTGTCAGCATAAACTGAACTATTCAGGACACTTCTCCTGTCCTTTCCAAGTCTAAAACATCACCAGTTTCTACAACTACTCTTCACACGGCATAGTTCCTCTCCCATCTTGATCAGTCACCATGGACAGGTGCCAATTTTTCTCTGTCCCTGCTGGTGAGTGGCCAGTCAGTCCTCTTCACATTGTGTTGTCGTAACATAACCCCAAGAATATTTTGTGGAGTTCAAATTTTGATTTTTCAGGATCTCTGCATCCTGAAACTTTGAAAACTTAAATTCAGATGCTATGCTCCATCTCAAGTTCAATTTGGTTAGCTGAATGAAGACTTCTAAAACCTTTCCAATTATCAGCCCATACGGTAGGTCAATTTAAATGGATTTCTCAGAGTGTACAATGGTCATCCCACATTTCCAGGCGGTGGTACACCAGTAGCCACAGAATTCACAAAAAGACCCAGAGTGCTCCTCCTGATCCTCTGCTGCTTCCTCAAATCAACTTATAGGTTTTTAATCCTTTAAGAACTTTCCATCTTATAACTGAGACCTGAGGGACACTAAGTCAGATGCTTCCTCTGTTCCACAGTTAGCCCTCATGGGGAGAAATAAAATGTAGGTCACCACAAGTTGTCATTCACTCAAAGTGTTACAAAGGCTGGACTAGGCAATTAAGCAAATGAGAATGAATGAGATCATGACCATGTCATCAAGCATATTCTTTTCTCAGATGGAAAACACAGAAATAAATAACTGAAGGAGTCGAAAGTGATCAATGAGGTATAAAGAACTATGGGAATTGAGAGAAGAGATAAGTTTCTTTGGCTAGGTTGGGGACATGGTAGAGAAGTCAGCAGACAGAAATTGAAACTTAGGATAGCTTAATAGAAGAATTAGTAGGTATGAAAGGGCAGGTAAAATTAGAACACAGGGAAGTAAGAAATGCACAAGAGAATAAAAGGAATCTCAAAGGGTTGAGTAATTTGGTCTAGTTGAAGCATAAGGTTCATGAATACCATTAGTGAGAAAGAAAGTTTGGGAAAACACAGAGGGCCAATTGAATGAGATTGATGTCTGTTATCAGGATCAGCTCATCAAAGAGTGAAATACACCAAAGAACACATGCCCATCAAAACACATGGAGAGGTGGGAGGGGAAAAAAGAAAGGTGAAAAATTCAGACTCTAGGATAGAGACGAACAGTAGGGAGCTGGGGTATATCTCAATGGTAAAGCACATGCTTAATATGCACGCAGCCCTGGGTTCCATCCCCAGCACCAAAAAGAAACAATAGTTAAATTAGCAAATGGGGAGTAAAGAGAGAAAAGCAAAAGGTGAGAAGCAGATAAATACTGTCTTCCTAGTAACAGATGGCTCCTCCACCATTTATTTCCCTTCTTTGACATTTAGGTGTATCAGATATCAGCCTCTCCTCCTCCCTCCTGGAACACACTCCAGGCGTAGAGATCAGATCTTCTGGTGTCTTCCATCTCTCTAGGCCCTCTGCCAGCAAGCACTTCCCTTAAGCAACTTAAGCCACCCCCAGGAAAATGTTCAATCTGACTGATCCCCAAGGAACACTGGCAAAGAAGAGCATCGGGCCTAAGGCATGCAGGCTTCCTTCAACCATCCAGCTGCTCGTGTATGCATGCATTTACTCTCTCCCTCCCTTCTCACCTTTACCTCCTGCCACACATCCAGCAGCACACAGATATAAAGCCAATTCCTACTGTCCTTCAGGCCTCAGTTTACACATCATTCTATCAGAATCTCATGATCAACCTATCCCTTTCCCCTACAAAGTGTCCTGGATTTTCACTGTCAAAAATGTACCACAGACACTGGGCACAGTGTTGCATGTCTGTAATCCCAACGGTTCAGTAGGCTGAGGCAGGAGGATCGTGAGTTTAAAGCCAACCTCAGCAAAAGCAAGGTGCTAAGCAATTCAGTCTTAAATAAAATACAAAATAGGGCTGGGGAGGTGGCTCAGTGGTCAAGCGCCCCTGAGTTCAACTCCCAGTACCACAAAAAAAAAAAAGTACCATAGAGTGATTTCTCATTTCCTGATTTCTCTGCCATGCTGTAAACTCCATGAGAGAAAGCCGTATCAGACTTCCATGTCTCTAGCACTTAGCATGGTCTCAACTCAGTACTTGTAGAATGAATAAGACAGCCCATAGACAAGTAAGAGGTATCATTTGAATTACCTAGAATTTTGTAAGACTAAATATTGGTGTGGCCAAAATGTCTAACTATTTGTAAACATCCATGCCCTCTGACACTTTAGGGACACAGTTACATAATTTCAGCTGTGTAGTCAGGTGTGGTCATATCACAGAGCTCTGATGAATGAAGTCTGAGTAGAAGTGAAACATGCCACTTCCAAACTGACCCATAAAAATCTGTCCACACTTCTCCTCCAGACACTTTTGTCCATTCTGGCGAGCTGAACTGCAGATGACTCCAACAGTGAACTTAGAAACCACGTTAGCTGGACCCTATGTGGTATAGTGGTCACCCTCCAATCTGTTCCTAAGGGAACTAAACTCCCTGTATCATACATCCATCAGATGTTCAGGAGTCTGTATGTTAGAGTGGTTAACCTATCTAACTAATCCAGCAATACAGCTGGATTACAATTCAAATTAAGCTCTAAACCTTTTATCAGCCAGCAACTGTTTATCCCTTGCCCAAGGAGAAATAAAGGCTATTCAGAAGCCAGTACAACCTTTCTTGGTGTGTGACTGAACAAAAGTTCTGCTTGCTCATGATCATCATGAAAAGGTAGTAACCTTGCCTTGGGCTTGCCTGAGCTTGGCCCACAGCCAAAGAGGCTGGGTGGATTCCTATGATGTCAGAAGACTGGACAGAGAGCTCCTTTGCCTGGCCTCTTCTCAGAAATACAGGTCATATCCCACAGGCTCTGGATCAGTGCCCAACTGTCTTCTCCAGTAGTCTGCCCCCGGCTCCATCTGTGCTTACCTTGCAAAAATGTCACACAACATCCTTCTCTCTATTTCCATCCCCCCACCCCCGCCAGCTGGGGAGAAGCTCTCAAAAAAATTTTCAAAAAGTCACACCAACCTGCACCATCATGGAACAATGGCTCTGGCCACAGAACAAGACCTGCCTTCTGAATAAAGCATTCAGCAACCAGATAGAGATGCAACCTTCAACACCATTTATCTCTCCCTGGCAAAGCTCTGCTTACACTAAAGATACCCTTGACCCTTTCTGTCATTTCTACTGAACATTAGAGACTCTAAAGAGAACTATTCTCCCTGATGGGCTTGAGCACTTCAATAATTTAATTACATTGAGAGAATTAGTAGCATGTACCACACATAATTGCTTGTTCAGCCTAACTCTAGGAAACTATTAAAAGGGTAAATTATTGACTAACTCTTTACCTTTTTTCATCACAGGTTGGCTTGTTTGTTTGAAAACCTTCCAGATCTAATGATTCTTAATCTTTTGGGGACCTCTTTAAGAATTTGATGAAATATCTTGACCTTTTTCATAGAGAAATATACAAGGTACACAAGTGCACACATCTATTATACACACTTTCAGAAGGAATACAGGATGCTTAGGCCAATAATTCATCCCAGGTTTGTGAACCTTGCAGGGCAGAAGCCAGTAAACTTTTTCTGTGAAGAGCTAGAAAGTAATTTTTTTTTTTTGCAAATTATGTAGAGTCTGGCACAAAAACTCAGCTCAGCTGCTACTGTGCAAAAGCAAGGCACATTCCAACAAAACCTTATTTATGGACCCTGAAATTTGAATTTCATGTCATTTTCACGTGTCGCAAAATATTACTCGTCTTTTTTTTTCTTTTAGCCATTTAAAAAACAAACCATTTGTAGCTGGTGACCTATAAATGCATCCAGATGAAGGACCAGAGGTTTCCAAGCCCTGCTGCATGGGTTTGTCACCTTGGAAGAGAGTATTACATCTTTAGTTGCACTAATTTCTCACTGAAGTTTAGTATTTTCTTCCATTATGAATGCATTCAGCAAGCTGCAGGAGCACCAGTGGTAACCAACGCTGTCACTAGTAGAAATTGTGGGCATCCTCAGATCATGTTAGAGTTGGGGTAGATAACTCAAAATATTGACTATGCTCATCACTTTTTTGGTGGGGAGTGGTTACTGGGAATTGAACTCAGGGGCACTCAACCACTGAGCCACATCCCCAGCCCTATTTTGTATTTTATTTAGAGACAGGGTGTGCACCACCATGTCCAACTTCATTACTTTTCATATTATGGTCATTATCAGATCTGCTGTGTCTCATTTTAAAGTGTTGATAAAAAAGCACGTATGTTATTATATCACAAATTTAATTTTTAATATTTTGATAACCATATCTCAGTATATTTCCTTTCTAAAATCTATATTTTAATGTGTGTATTTATAAAATAGTATTCTAAGAAAGAATCCAGAGTTTTCACCATTTACTAAAGGGCTTCGCAGTACAGAACAGGGGACGAGGCTTTCCTGCCCGGGGGAAGCAAGCCTAAACAACCAAACCACACCATCTCTTACCAGTGCATTCACATCTTCAGTTTTGTGTATGAGCATCCGTATCTCCTCTGGATCACCACTGAAGATTGCTTGGACGAGAGGCGGCTATAAACACAAGAGAACAGGAATTAGAACTGCAATTAATACACTGTATTGCATTCAGAGGCAGACGGCGAGAAGATGATTTCACTTGACAATTATAATCAGCAGACAAAAATAAATAAGGTTCAGACCTACCCTCACTGAAGTCTAGTCACACAGATATTCACATAAAGAAATAACTATAATGCAACCTGAAAGCTGTGACAGATAGCCACTCTAACTCAGAGCTATGATCTAAAGTGAGTGTACCATGAAAATTACCCATAGTTGAAATTGTCTTTGATAGGACCTTAAATTTCCTATCAAGGAAACTACCAAACATATTATTTTGTGTGTCTAGTCCCTGTTATGGACTGAATTTGTGCCCAATTCATATGTTAAAGGCCTAATCCCCCAACATAACTATATTTGGAGATAGGGCCTTTAAGGCAACAATGTGGTCATAAAGGTGGGGCCCTAATCCAATGGGACTCATGTCCCCATAAGAGGACGAGGAGACACCAGAGCTCCCAAGCTCTCTCTCTCAGCCTGCACACAGAGGAATGGCCAGCAGAAGACACTGCAACAAGGAAGACAGGCCTCTCCAGAAACCAACCCTGATAACCCTTGATCTTGGACTTTCAACCTCCAGAACTGTAAAAAAATAGTTGTGTTATTTAAGCCACCCAGTCTGTGAGCTGTTGCCCAAACAGACTAAGGGTCCCTATCACTCCTCCACTTCCTAGTAGAAAATGTTCTTTAGAAGCCTCAAACAATTCCATTCATAGAGGGTGTTAGTGGCCATGCTCCTCGCCACCTGAACACTTTTTTGGCAATGTTTGGAAAACCCTTTAAATCCTTCCCAAATGCTTCCCCTAGCGTTAGCCAACAAGCACTGACTATTTTAAAAACAACTGCATCTGCCATTTAAGTAGTATAGTGAGGGGTTAGGGTGTCAGAGGGACCATTACTGAGCTCTTATTGAACCCACCCATACTAAAGAAGATTCCAAAACACAGTAGAAGGATCTATCGCATGTGATGGAACACAGCTGAAAGAGAAACTAGCTTGCTGGGGTCAGGGGTGGGTGAGGAGAAAACTGCATCCAGAAAAGCTTTGTGGAAGGCAACTTCATGAATGAGTTTGCACACAAGGTAGGAGGGGCATCATGGCAGTGCAAGCAGGTATGCAAAGGGATGACATAAAAAGAATCTGATGTCTCAAAAACAGTCATCATCCTGGTGACTAGAGTGTGGGATAAAAGCAGAAAAGTGGCCCTGGGAGGTGTGGATGATAGATTTGCCCCACATGGTGAAAGATCCTATTCAAAGCCAACTTCACCACTTCCAACCACTGCTGAGCCTGTTTCCCATGTGGAATCCGGGGCTGAGCATGATCATTGCTGCCCAGCTTCTTTATGGGATTGTCATCAGGATCAAATGAGGTAATGTATGGGAAAACTTCCTGTAACCAAACAACTCTATACAAAGAATAGATGCTTTTGTTAAGAGATGTTTAATGATACCAGTATGGAATATTTGACCATTTCTTCCCAAACTTCAAAATCCTTGGCAATCACATACACATATGCACACACACACAAGCATGTATGTATACAAACACAAGCACTGTACATTTACTTACAACTTGCAAATATTTTATTTGCAAATAGATGGCAGTTTCCAAAGTTTGTCTTACCATTAAGAATCATGCAAGATATTTATTATCTGTGGATTCTGATTTAATATAATCTGGCAGATGGAGGGGACTGCAAAACTAGATGTTTAACGAGTCACCATCTAATTTTTAGTAACGATTGGCAAACACTGGCTTTGGGTAAAATATCATCATCTACCTTTACCTCTCCCCATGCTATCTACTTGGGAATCTGAGTCCTCAGTGTCCCCATAAACTTTCTTTTCTCTTTTTTAACTCTCCTGCTGCCTTTCTTACAGGTTTTGATGGTGTTTCTTGTTAGTTTGGGGGACAAATACAAGCATTATCAGTAAGCTATAGTAAGATTCCTTGAGGAAACACTACATAAAACATGTCACATTGCAGATGAATATTTCAACATGCCAGAAGTTTGTGCACAGGTTTCCCCTGTATCATGAAAGCTACTAGAAAATGAACAGATGTATCCCTTCCACCCCCAAATGCTCTGTCAGTTCTACTATGCTCCAAGATATAGGTATATTTTCTCCAATTGCCAACAACAAAGTAGCAAGAAAGATGTCTTGAAAAGAATACTGTTTTTTGTTTTTTGGTTTTTTTTTTTTCTGGTTCACACTGGTTCCTCTACTCAAAGACAAAAATGTCCTTCCACATTCTTGCTGGCTACCTGCTGACCCAGTCTCCAGCTGAATCTTGAGTATCTGTTTCATAATTCTCTGCCATGCTCACAGCCAAATGTTCAAATGTGCATTTCTGCCTTTTTTTGAACCTTGAGAGAGAGAAAAAGAAAAAAAAAAAACACCCAACCACCATAGATGACACGAGGCCAGGTCTGACAGGATTTCAGCACTAAATCAACAGTGCTCAATCAACAGTTGAGAAAATAAGATTCTAAGGTGCAAACCCACCCCAGTCATTAATGCACTAGGCAGTCACTTTACAGGAACACAGCAAGGTTAGCAAAGCCTCTCCTTTTAGTGTAAAGAATGCAGACAAATATTCTGTTGCATCACCAGGTCCTCATGCCTCTCAAGAAAGGCAAACCCTCCAAGCTATGCCTGGAATGTCCCCAAGGAGAGGCACCCTGACACAGCTGCCAGTGAAGGTCACCAGAACAGTCCCGAAAAAGGGAGAGATTTGTGGTGGAGCTTCCCAAATATCCCTGGGCACTGCCAAAAGCTGCTTTGTAGTGAATTCCCAGCATCCACTGGGAAGAAGCTGAGCTGTTGTAGTAAATTCTCCAGTACTGCAGGCACATATGTGAGCTCAGATCCCCACCGCTGCATGTGTGTGTGCTGTACACATACAGAGCTACACTCAGGCATATATGCAGAGAAATACACTGGTTCCCATTCAAACGCTGCCTGCTCTCTGTGGCTCAAAGCCTTCTAGATGGACATCTATAGTCCAGCTGTGCCATGTGACCATGGCAACATCTGCCTTTGTGAGTGTGAATCCAAGCATTTACCACAGGATTCCAAACCACAACTCCAAAATTCACACTTTGCTTAAATGAAAGCTGTATGTTTGCACAGATGTAATTCTTGAACAAAATTACTGTGACTCATGAGCAAACAGTAGTCTAATATTATGAGTTTTTCTTTTGATTTTTTTCCTTTTTACACCCCAAATAAAACAGGCCCAGAGAACACTTTGACATTCTCTTTTGTTGGAATTTTAATTCATTTCTGCTGTTTCATGTTTCCCCAGCTAAACACTTAACCCGAGAATAAATATTTGGAAAATAATATATCTAAATAGGGTCTATTAAATGATTTTAAGAAAGGCAGAATATTCTAATTACAATATTTTAACTCATAAGTTATTGAGGACATATACTGGGCTGCTCATCAATCTGACATCTGTTATAGCTTTTATGTTAACCTTGATAAGGCTTAAATGTAACGCTTTACCTGTACACAAGCAGGGTGCTAATCCTTGGTATTTAAAGGTATAATAGCCCTCCCCCAACTTATCCACAGTTTTACTTGCAATGGGTTTCAGTTAGTGGCACTCAACCACAGTCCAAAAATATTAAGTGAAGATTCTGAAAGTAAACAATCTCATAATTTTTAAATTGTGTGCCACAGTACATAACATCATGAAATCTTATGCCAGCCACCCTGCTCCATCCCATCTGGGATACAAATCAACCTTTTGTCCAGTGGATCCACTACATATATACTACCTGCCCATAAATCACTTAGTGGCTGTTTGGATTTATCAAAGTGACTGTCAGAGAATCACAGTGCTCATGTTTAAGTATTACTTATTAATGGTGCCAAAGCAAAATAGTGATTCTGGCAATTTCATTACAGTATATTATTGTAATTGTTCTATTATTTTGTTGTTAATCTCTTGCTGTGCCTAATTTATAAATTAAACTTTACCATACATAGGTATGTACAGGAAAAACTTTACACAGAGAAAATTAGTATCTGTGGTATTAGGCACCCAGTGGGAGTCTTGGAATGTATTCCTCACAGAGAAGAGGGCTTTGAAAGGTTTCACACATTTCAGTACTAGCATCTACATATGGGGATGCTTTGTGTGGAATGGAGTACAGAGTTCAATAAACACAAAATCATAACAAAGATCACCTGCAAAACAAATAGCAGCAAGGAAAAAGGAGAATCTTAAGAGAGTTGGCAGTTATTTCAGCTTCAATTACCAGAATTCTTTAGCATGCTTAGCACATATAAGCTGGGGATAATTGCCATGAGCTGTGAATACTGACACAGTCCCTTGAGTAAATTCATAAGGCAAATGGATACTTCCTGAGCCTAATTTCCAATGGCCCAAGTGGGATTTATTGGGATGGGGCTGGTCCTTGTCTTTGCATATCATCAACAACCAGCACCCTCCCATCTTCCCCAGGAGCATGGACAGTGACTTCTAGAAGTCACTGCCCACAAGGCTGATGACACTGGACCTTCCAGAGATAGAAATAAAGAACAGAGAGGCTCCTAGAATTTGACAGCCCCTATACATTTTGTAAATAACCTTGCTAACACCAGGAAGTGAAGTCTTATCAGAATGCCACTTTCTCTACCTGCATCCCTTTTATCTCATTCGTTGCAATATTTTTCATTTTTATTCTCATTCTTCAAAAATAAATTTAGAAAATATTTGATTTCCAAAAATAAGACATTAAATCAAACATGTACTCGTGAAACACTGACTCTCAAACTTTGAAGCAGAATTACAATTCCACCAGGGGGAGCAAAATGGTAATTTCTTACCTGGAGTTAAATGTTTCAGCTTGTGTAAGACAAGTGAGGTAGTTGAAGGATCTACTTTATTTAAAAGATAAAAGAACTCAAGCTTGCAAGAATGTTCTCAGTAATAAGTAACATAATACACCATGTGCATACAAAAAACAAACAATAAAACCATCCAACTTTCCTATTGATTCCTGAGGGTCCAGGGTTTTAGGAATAAAAACAAAGCTATCTACCCCCCAGGTACTAAAGTATCACTTCATCATTGCAAAACAATAAATTGCAAAACACAATTCAATTATTCCCTCAATTCCACTCAAAATATACTACTAGTGGCATCAGACACATCATTCATTTAAGAATATATGTGTTTTACAGAGAGAGCTCCACTGGGTTAGATTATCCACCGTATGCTGCAACGAGGCCATCTTTCTAACCCCCATCCCCGCAAGGATTTTGTAATCCACCACCAATCTGATTTTTGCTAAAACCACTGTAAAATACACTTCACTTTCTCTTTGTTAGAGTTTCATGTTCTTTACTAGTAGTCTTTGGAAGACAAGCAGTGCTCGAGGTCAGTCATCACTGAGCATCAGGAACTACAGGCTATGTTAGTAAGTCCAAGAAGCATTCAGGAGATGCTCCATCATTACGTTCCAAATTCCTGCTTGTCTATTTCTGATTAGACTAGGTAATTAAAGACTCCAAATCTGAAAGAAAACACCCTGCATTCTAATCAGAATTGGATGCTGGGAATCAATCAATTACCAAAAGGGAAAAAAATTATACTCTAAACAGCTGCCCATATTTGAGCATTCTGAGGTGGGAGCAATGTGGGAGCATGTTTTTAGTTAATAGCTAATAGCTGATGCAGCAATCATCTGGCCATATGAAGCCATCAGCTTACATGAACAAGCTGAAACACTTCATTAGGTAACAACTGGTTTTTTCATTTTTCCAAAAGGATAATAAAAATTTATTTGAGTCACTAGATTTAATGTACAAAACTTGCTAACTCTATTCATATGGGTCCTGCTGTGTGATCTGCTGTAAGTGCCATTAGGTACTTTCTGAGTATAAATTACTCTTTATTTGGGGAGAAGTTCACTCCATCACAGAAAAATAATAATGATTATAAAATCAAAATCTGTTTCCTTTAAGTACCATCAGAACTACACAAAATATACTAAGCCCTCATAAACATTTTTTTAATTAAGGAGTGAGGCAGGACCGTATGTTTCAAATTGTCTCTTATAGACAATGCTGCAGAGTAAATGTTTATAACATTTCCAATTATTAATAAAAACAGAAAAAGCATAAATTTCAAGTAATAGTATCTATCCTCTAAGTAGCTACTTGTCAACTCTAAAACATGATGAAAAATGAAATGCATTTCATCAACAAATGGAGAAAATTAATTTTTTACCTAACCTTTTCCAAAATGAGAATTACACACAGGCACTAAAAATGAAATGGCTACTTAAGGACTAATTACCCGGTTTGGGGAATATTCACATCCTTTGTTGCTCAGTCCTTATCTGAGATCTTCCTTGACTATTTCTCTGCTCTGTAATGCTACTCATTAGCATCTTCACCTGGGGACAGCTAACGTGAGATAAAATGAAACCCAGGCATATCTACTTGGCTACTAGTCACTCACAGGAAGTTAGGCAAAAGGAAAACATGAAACAATAGTATCAGTTTAATTCAAATCTAGAGGTACTGTTGATTTGTACTGACCTGTGATCTCCCTTTTTAGCAGAGAACAGAGATCAATGTTGTGATTTCTGACTGACCTGGGATTCAATCCTAGCCATAGTTTTCTATCTACAAAACAAAGTTATGATAGCCATTTTTATAAGATGTGTTTAAGAAATTGCATAACATATGCCATGTCCCCTTACAAAGCCAGATGTCTAGAGAGCATTCAGTGAAAACAGTGGTTACTGCTGACTTTGAAGTAATGAGCTCGAAAGCCTTCACAGGCAAGTGTTGATGTCCAACCTACAAAGGGAATAAATAAAGGATCTTGGAAGATTTTCTTAAAAATCACAAAACAAATCAGATTAGGATTATAATCTACTCAATATCACCTCTAAGGCAGAGGAGACCATCAGAAAAGGAGAAAAGATTTTATAGAGAGGGGAACAAAAATCGAACTGACCAGCTGGGTGCGGTGGCGCACACCTGTAATAACAGCACTTTGGGAGGCTGAGACAGGAGAATCACGAGTTCAAAGCCAGCCTCAGCAACAGCGAGGCACTGAGCAACTCAGACCCTGTTTCTAAATAAAACATAAAATAGGGCTGGGGATGTGCCTCAATGGTCGAGTACCCCTGAGTTCAATCCCTGGTACCAAAAAGAAAAAAAAAATCAAACTGACCCTTACTTGACCTTTGTCACATTGGGCAACCTCAAAATCTCACACAGCTTCTCTGTACTCAAAAGTCTGAACTGTGAAACCAAATAATAACAACTCATTGAAATAGTACATCATCTCTCTTTGACTTATCAAAATGTGCCATGTATTCATGCCTACTTGATGGGATTTGAGACTGTAATTTTACTACTTAAAGTTATAAAATGGTACAAACATGTACAGTTACACCTTTCTTCAGTGATCTTCTGATGCTCACAAGGAAACGAATTCCTTGTTTGAAGCTTTGAGGGGGTTGAATGATTTGTCTAGTAGTGGCAAAGTTGAGACCAAGAACTTAGTTTTCCTAATTCTCCCAGTTCAGTACCTCATCTCAATGCCATCTTTATAATATAACAGAACATAATATCAGGAATTCAGCTTCAGTTTCAACATGCTCCCTAGGGAGAAACACTAAATACCTGATGACCTACAAGGATAAAAGTTGCCATACATAGGACATATAGTCCTCTCTACACTAAACAGTAGCTATATCTATATGTTTCTCTATATGGTTACTCTCAACAAAATAGCTAATTAGACAACCTTACCCAAAGTCAGAAAACAAAGGGCTATTATCTTTCAAAGTAGGAGGAGAGGCTCAGGGTGGGTTTGCACTATCAGAAAGATGGAGATGGTAGGCATTAAGCTAAACTTTGAAGAATGAGACTGTGATATGAATTTTTCATGCTGGTAATAAAAAGATGACGAGGTTAGAAAAGTAAATAGCTGGTTTGGGGGAACACCATGCCAACATAAGGAGTTTTTATTTAATCTTGTAGACAAATAGGAACTAGGGTCTTGAGCAAGAGAAAGGAATGGAGTTTTTGCAAACATTCAATCTAGCACTGAAGGAGGCTGGAGTTAGAGACCCAGTTAGAAGACAGTGGCCACAATCCAAGGAATGGCCTTTCTGATCTCCCTCTGTCACAGGCTCCCAAAGTATACTTACGGGGACAGAGTGGAAACTACAGATACTGTTTTCAGGTCTGTGATGCTGGCTGTGTTCCTGGATGCCAATTTGGCTCACTTTCCTTCACTCTTTATATATAGCCCAAACCTCCTGCCCCGGAGACACTAATGTTTCCAGGTGAAGTCGAGGTTACTTCCTCTAGTTCTGGAACACTTCCACTCCCCACCCACACACTGTCACAGAACCTCTGCAGATGGAAGCTCTGTTTAGTCAGAACTGTCACTTGATCACAGAATTTAAATCATCACATTTCAAACATAGGCCATATCCATACAGAAAAACGCAAAGCAAAACAAGGCAGACGCGCTTTGCCAAGTGCCATGTTTTCATTGGCATCTGCCGCCAACTACTCACATCCTTTTCTCACTCCATCTCGTTTCAAATGGCTTGAGATCAAATCTAAACTTTATCTGAGTTAATTAAATAGCGTTGGGGAGTGAACTTCTATAGAAAGCTAATTTAAGCAAAACATGACGGATCCAAGAGGTTAGTTCATACAGAATATTTAAATCGACATAACTTAGATGGAAAAAAGAGAACAATGTCCTTCTACAACTATTTCCTGTTTTAAAATGGGGTTCCTCCCCCCATCTCCATTTTGGTTACATGTTTTATACAAGTGTATCATATAGCATGTTAAATTTGTCATTTCCAATATCAAAAGTGATTTAATAATATGAATCAATATAAGCATTTTAGTGATCTTTGTAGGGAAAAACAAAGTCATATGGCCAGAAGATGATTATCAAGGTTACAGGTAGATTCAGTATAATTTCTTTGCCTGTTCAGAAAGTGGTTTTCAGTTTTAGGATGTAGAACATGACTTTTTATTAATGTGCAACCCTTGTCACAAAAAGGGCAACAGTGAAAAGTGTTCCTTTGAAATATATAGCAGCATGCCCATAATCCCAGCAATCTGGGAGGCTGAGGCAGGAGGATCATAAGTTCAAGGCCAGCCTCAGCAATTTATCAAAGCCCTAAGCAGCTTAGTGAGACCCTGTCTCAAAATAAAAAGGGCTGGGGAGGTGACCCAGTGGTTAAGCCCTCCTGGGTTCAATCCCCAGTACCAAAAAAAATAAATTAAAAAATGTAGCAGAAAATAACCTATCACTGCAGCAAAATAGGTGGCAATCTCCTGCTGTATTTAAGGGTTTTGTTACGATTGTACATGAGACATGTGGGCCAACTTAGTCATATGAAGTTATTCATGATTCAGGCAAACTCCAAATTGAATCTGTCTGAAATTGGTTACAGCCTGGATTCTTTCAAAATACTAGAAGGCCACTTTCTACACAACCAAGTCTTTTCACAGGTCATGACAATTTTCCCTTAAGCTCTCTCCTGCCCCGCCCCCCTACCGTGTGTGTGTGTGTGTGTGTGTGTGTGTGTGTGTGTGTGTACACGCATGTGTGCATGCATCTTTGCATTTCATGTGCCTATTTTGGAACGGGAGAGAGCAGTTTAACTCACCCATGTCTGCACAGATAGGGGACTAAGTATATAGGCAAAACTGAATCTCCTCCCTTGACTTGGCTGTCCTGAGCACTTGCAAATCTATGGCAGTGAGTTGACTGGGATCTGGATCCATCCATCTGTGCCTGAGGTGAGTGAGAGGTCCCCTGCTGTCCACAAAACCAGGAAAATCAAAAGGAATGCAAATACTACAGCATCAGTCTAAGCAAAAGGTTCTGGGAATGGGGTATCCCTTGATTGTGCAAGGGAGCATTCTTAGGGTTACCAACAGGCAGATTTGAAAGGTAAATGAACCATCCCCACCTTTAAAGCAGCAGGGGCTAGCCCCTCCTCCGCACATGCAGGAAGCCTCTCACAGACGTCCTCTGCAGGATGCAGGTCTCTCAGGGCAGCCCACCCCAACCATCAGCAAAGGGAGCCCCGGAAGTCCTGCAGCATTGGCAGTCTTTACTTTTCTACTTGTGCAAGCTTACTGTGTTCTGTTCAGCTCCGGACTGAAAGTTCCTGGGGCTCTGAAGTCTGTTAGCGTCCTGCATCTGGAAGGTGTTACTTCTCTCCCCACCCCACCTCAGAAACCAGAGCCCTGGGGATTTCAGTTTTGGTGCCACATTCTCAGTCTAGGTTTGGGTAAGAAGAAAGCTTGTCCTCACGTCAAGAGAAAGAAAAAACACAACTCCATGTCGTGAGCTGAAGGAACAGAACAAAACCAAGGCACCTAACCCAAGTATACTGTTATCTTCTTTCTCTTGATTCCCCAACTAAAATTTAGTCAGAGAACAAAACTCATTTTTTTTTTCAATCATGCAGGGTTTTTTTCCATTTAAAAAAGTTTTATTTGTTCTTTTTAGTTATACACGACAGTAGAATTTTTTGACATATCAAACATACACGGAATATAACTTCTCATTGTTGTGATTATACATGGTATGGAGTTACACTGGTTGTATATTCATATATGAATATAGGAAAGTTATGTCTGATTCATTCTACTGTCTTTCTCATTCTCATCTCCTTCCCTTCCCCCATTATCCCCTGTCCAATCTGGTGAACCTCCACTCCTCCCTCCCACCTATTGTGAGTCAGCATCCACATATCAGAGAGAACATTTGGCCTTTGGTTTGGGAGATTGGCTTATTTCACTTAGCAGTCTCCACTTCCATCCATTTACCAGCAAATGCCATAATTTCATTCTTCTTTATGGCTGAGTAATATTCCATTGTGTATATGTACCACAATCACACAGTTTCAAAAACAGGAGGAAACATGATGGGAAAAGGACTGTGAAATACATCAAAACCCCTATGCATTTTCTCTGTCTATGTTTGCTAGGTTTTAATCTTAGTAGTTTCCCCATTGCAACCATACAAAGACAGGTGAAGAAAAACTGAACAACTTTTTCCATCACCAATGTTAAGAGGTCAATGTGTATCTTTTGATAATTTCCCCATGTTCCTGTTGTATGTAAAAACAGCAACAGATATGTGAGATTATCATGGTTGTTTTCACAAAAAAATTGGATTTTACTATTTCCTTCTCTTGAAATTTTAAGAATACTTCCCCCACTCTTTTAATTAGTAATAGTACTATTACTAATATATTGAGGACATCCTCCAGATAGGTCAACTATAAAATTAGCTCATTTCTTTTTATAGGTTGACAATATTCCATAATGTGAATACATCATAACATATTCAATTACCCCCCCTTTGGATAGATAGCTTATTTCTAGTTTGTTCCCCAAAAACAAGTCTCTTCCAGTACCTTTCATGGCTACACATTGCACAAAGAAAAACTACCAGAGCTGAAGGCATTTTCTGAGTATCTATAATATGCTATTTTTATGAAATACACAAAAGGAATGTGTGACATATTCCCTTCCTCAGAAAATGCTACATGTAGCTGGGGAAATAACCGTACCACACACAGAACAATTACACTATGTAAGATAGGATTGACCTCAGACCTGCTGTAAATGGATATCAAGTCTTCCTTCTGCACAATGATGGACTTCAGAGAGAGGTTCCCTTAGCCCAAAATTCTAGGAGCCTTCTCTGACTTAGAGAAGGTGGGGGGGGGGACACAAAGAGCTAAGAAGCCAGAGTGGTGTCAGGAGAAGAAGGACTTGAATGTGTAGGAATGGCTTCGACTTTTGAAAAAAAATAAAGCTGTGTTTTGGGAAGACACACGAGCCAAGGCACAGCAAGAACATTAGATATGTATACATACATTCAAGAGAGTGACAATAAGCAGCCCCTCCGAGTCACTACCTTTCCAAACCATCCTCTCCTACCCAGTCTCTCAAAGACATAAAAGAATCCCAAGCTTAGGCGCCACAAAGCATTACACTAGCCACAACTTCAAGTGTGCTACTTCCAACCAGCACAAGCTTGAAAGCACCCTCCAAATCTCTTCCTATCCTTCCCATGCCCCAGTCGGCCGTCAGCATGCGCATGTGCACACATGAACGCGCACACACCATGTTGTTGTGTGCCCTTCAAACAATAGCAGTCATTTAGGCTATTCCTGTCCATCTGGAAAGGAACGTAAATGACACGAGAGAAAGCTATGTCAAAGTTTTACAGTTTTACCCCCAAACTGAGTTCTTCTCACAAACAAAAACTGTGTGAAAATATTGATGCTGACAGTCACTATAGTGCTGGTTTTTCACTCTATGTTGCAATCATGTCCATGACATGCCCAGATTCATTTAAATACAAAAAAATATTTATTAACATATTTTAAATGGTATCATATTTTTTGGTAAATATAGTTTGAGGGCTCAGTGTATGTGCCAAGCACATATTATGCCTTGACACTGCATATAAATATCTCTATGAGAAAGATCTGCAAATGAAATAGGCATCTGTAAATAAAGGTGCTTTTTATCTCAGAGATGGGGGGGGCACCACAGAGAAGTCTATGATTAGCTCTTTCTCACTGCCCCTCCCAGTATAAAATTAGCTTTCAACATATTTTTCAAACATTAAAAAACAAGATTCACTCCCAGGATGTAAACTTGAGTGCCAAATTTGAGATTTAATTTTGACAATCATATTGTACAAAATAAGGGCTTTCAATAGAGAGAATGAATTATTGAGTTTAAACAAAATCTGATTTGCTGTGTTCTCTCATTTTGTAGTAGGGGAAAAAAAGTGACTTGACCTCTGTTGCACTAGCTGAGTCACATAGGGCTGAGGGCTGAGACACAGTACAGAGCAGGAGGGTCCTACAGCCCACTGTGGCCCCATATCTGAGGTCGGCTCTTCTCTTGGTGATTCCACACCCTTCTCCTCACCCATACTCTCCCTGATGTTGGCTGCAAATGCTATGAATACCACCTTAGTGTCTTTGCATGTTAAATCTAGATTTGGGGATCTGCAGCACACCCTGACATCAAAACTCAGAAATGGTTACCCTGTCAGTGCACAAAATGATCATGGTTCTTCTGAGATCATGGTCCTGTTGTTCTGACTAAGGGAGACTTCTGGCTGCCCTTCCTGTGCCTAGGGACAGAACGAGGCTTGGCCAAAGGCAGTAAAACCAAGGTCTCATGAGAGACAAGTGGCATGCCAGGACGTTGTCAAGGCCTGTTCTCTTTCAGGCGCTCTGAGGACATTTGGCATTAGGTGACTAAATTTTGCCTCTTATATCATGAACAATCAAGAATGTCGAAACAAGGCCACCGAGGGAAGTGGAAAGAAATTATCTGAAGAGCCAGGAGACCT
>PVHX01025025.1:0-23041 GCA_004024805.1 Geosciurus inauris | reverse complement strand
TCCGCCGCCGCTTGCTGCTGAAGTCACTCTGCTTGTGGCTATGGCTGCTGGCTGGTGGCCCTGCTTACACGCACGAGTGAAATTCCTGCCCGGGTAGCTGTATGATGATGTCCAGAAGCTGGCTGGGAGATGGTATTTCCACAACTTCAACCTCTGGCTCTGGAGAGACTGACCACAGCGTCTGTCTAGGCCGCCATCTTGGAACCGCCCCCTGATTTCAGTCTTGATTGTAATTATTTCCTATCTGCTGCTTCTTTTTAAAATTTTTTTTAGATGTTAATGGACCTTTATTTTATTCCTTTATTTATATACAGTGCTGAGAATTGAGACCACTGCCTCACACATGCTAGGCTAGTGCTCTACCACTGAGCCAAAACTCCAGATCCTGTTTTCTGCTTGTTTTGGTGTTGGTTTGTTTTTATTTTTCTAGAGCTTTGACTTGTAATGACAGTTTGTTTATTTGTTGACTTTCTCTTCTTTTAATGAATGAGCTTAGTGCAATTTACTTTTCTCTTAGCATTGCTTTCATAGTGTCCCAGAGATTTTGATATGTGTATTGGAGTTTTCATTTACCTCTAAGAATTTTTTATATCTTCTCCCTGATGTCATGTGTTATGCATGCATCATTCAATAGTGTATTATTTAGTCTCCAGGTTTTGAAGTAGTTCTATTTTTTAATTTTTCATTGATATCTAATTTTGTTCCATTATGGTCTGATAGAATGCAGGGTAGTGTCTCTATTTTTTTGTAGTTGCTAAGACTTGCTTTGTGGCATAACATATGGTCTATTTTGAAGAAGGATTCATGTGCTGCTGAAAAAAAAGTGTATTTGCTTTTTGATGGATGGAATATTCTATGTATGTCTGTTAAGTCTAAATTATTGAGTTCCATGGTTTCTTTGTTTAGTTTTGGTTTGGAAGATTTATCCAATGGTGAGAGATGTGTGTTAAAGTCACTGGTATTATTGTGTCATGGTGTATTTTATTCTTGTAGTTGAGAAGGGCTTGTTTGATATACATAGATAAACTTTTCTTTGGGGCATAGATATTTAAGACTGTTATGTGTTGTATGATTCCCTTAAGCAGTATGAAATGACCTTCTATATCCCGTTTCACTAACTTTGGTTTGAAGTCCATTTAATCTGATATGAGGATGGAAACCCCTTCTTGTTTATGCGGTCCATGTGAGTGATATGTTTTTTCCCATCTTTTCATTGTTAGTCTGTGGGTGTCTTTTCCTATGAGATGAGTCTCTTGAAGGCAGCATATTGTTGGGTCTTTTTACAAAAATCCAATCTTCCCATCTGTCTTTTAACTGATGATTTTAGGGTATTCACATTCAGGGTTATTATTGAAATATGATTTGTATTCCTGGTCATTTTGGTTTATTTTTGTTTTTTAACTTGATTTGGTTACTACTTTGATTGATCTTTTCTTTAGTGTAGTTCCTCTCTTTGCAGATTTTCCTTGTTGGTTATCATTTCCTCCTCATGAAATATTTTGCCGAGAATGCTCTGTAGTGCAGGCTTTCTCACTGTAAATTCTTTTAACTTTTGTTTATCCTGAAAGGTTTTTATTTTGTCATCAGATAGGAAGCTTAATTTTGCTGGATATAAGATTGTTTGTTGGCATCCATTTTCTTTCAGAGCTTGGTATATGTTTTTCCAGGATATCCTGCCTTTGAGGGTCTTGGCTGAGAAATCTGCTGAGATCCAAATTGGTCTCTTCCTTATGTAATCTGATTCCTCTCTCTTGAGGCCTTTAAAATTCTATCCTCATTTTTTATGCTAGACATTTTCATTATAATGTGCCTTGGTGTAGATCTGTTGTAATTTTGTACATTTGGTGTCCTGTAAACCTCCTGCATTTGATTTTCCAATTCATTATTCATGTTTTGTAAATTTTCTGATATTATTTCATTGAAGAGATTGTGCATTCCTTTGGTTTGAATTTCTGTGCCTTCTTTTATCCTGATAAATCTTAGATTTGATCTTTTGATGGTATCCCATAATTCTTAGATGTTTCGTTCATGGTTTCTTACCATCTTCATGTTGTGGTCAACTTTATTTTCATTATTGTATATATTGTCTTCATTGCCTTAGGTTTTGTTTCCCAAGTGATCTAGTCTGTTGGTGATGCTTTCTATTGAGTTTTTTATTTGCTTTATTGTTTCCTTCTTTTCATGAATTTGTGATCATTTTTTTTTCAGAATCTCTATCTCTTTCTTGAAGTAATATTTGCTATCTGTATTTGCTCCATTATCTCTTTTTTGGTGTGATCGAAATGGTTGCCTATATTTGCTCTCTTATCTCTTTGTTGGAATGATCAATTTTTGCCTGTATTTGCTCACTTACTCATTATTTGCTCACTTGGTCATTATTTATTGTGCAAATCATTTTAATTATATACATTCTGAACTCCTTCTCTGACATTTCATCAACTGTGCTATCAATGCATTGGATTATTGTTGTATCTTGATTTGTTTGTGGCACTTTGTTCCCTTGTTTTTCATGTTGATTATACATCTTTCTCTCTTGTATTGTGGGTCTGAGGTATTGCATTTTCTACCCTATAATCTTGTAGTGATTCTGCAGATTACCTGTACCTCACTTGATATCTACTTTCAGTCCCCAGTAGGTGACCCAGATGGATGCTATTTCAATTGAAGATGGTGTAGTGGTAGCAGAGGTAACTCAAGATATCAGTGGGGGGAGGGGATGGCCCAAGATGGATGCAACCTCTTTCAGATATGGGGCTGAAAGAGTGGTACTTACTTTGGCTTTGGGCTGCCTGTTTGGAGATGCAGCACTATGACATGCTGTGCTGTGGCAAGCAGCTGCCTCTAGGCCTTTTCTGTTGTCCCAAGGTGAATGCTAGTATATGGGGAAGGCTATGGCAATAGCTTTACTGTCCCAAGATGGATGGAGAGTGGGGAGCAACAGCATGGACTTCCACTCTGCACAGGGGTGGTCCTGGGCCTGTGCCTGTGCCTAGGCCTGGGCTCCTGTGGGTCATTAGGGGTTGTCTTTGCTCATTTAATTTCTTTACATATTTATTAAATTTGCTAACTTCAAATATATTCAGAAAATGAATGGTATCATACTGTTCATTAGACAATATTCGTGCCAGTGTTAGTGCTAGATCATGATAGCAACAATGACATAAATATCAATTATTGATTTGTCAGATTTCTTCTTTAATGATGAATATGTGAATTTAAAAAGTAGAAATAGAGATACAGATTTAGACTTAGCAAAATTTGTGTTCTGAAGAGTTTCAAGATCTTTGGTTCTTTTTCTTTAATTAGATGAATCTACAAGCTACATAAGTTATTTTTGAGTCAGCATGATGCTGTGTTTTAGTGGATGATGTTAGGTTTTCATCTCAAGGATTTTGAACATTTTTTTGGAATCTTAACAGGAGTTAGATTACCTCTTTGAATATTTTCCTGAAAATAGTCTAAGGTGCAGAGTGTTGTGTAGACTATGAAGATAGTGTTCAAGATTTTGAATTTAATGCATATTTGCATTAAAAGAAAACACTACACTAGAAGTAGAGGTCAAAGATTAAACTCCTTAGACTGTGGGAACAAATAGGTCTTGATGATGTATATGTAGGACAGAACAACACACAGAAGAGTTGTGATAAAAGATAATACAGCACAGGCTATCACCATCTGTTCTAAAAGCCATGTGTCTGAGCATGAAATCTTTAAGACAGGAGATGAATCACAGAAAAAATAATTGGGAATATTGGGAATAGTGTAATATCAATTGTGGTATTTTTACCATGTTAAGTAATAGAATAAGAGGTGATTCCACGAATGACTGGACAAGAGATTTGTTAAAATATTCAATGTTATTTATTTATCTAAAACTTCTATGTGAATTATTTGGTATCAGGGATGCAAGCAGAGACAAGAATTACAAAGGATTTTTCAGTTCTTTGGTATATAAGAGAGTGTACCAGTAAAAAATTGATAGAATATTTATGTATAGAAAAGTTTTTTTTTAAGACTGTTTACACACTGTATCCATCATTAAAGGAAGCTAAAAGGGATGATATAGTAGCTCAGGTCTAGCAAAATGGAGAGTTATTAATATCTCTGTGTTTGAAGAGAAAAATGAGAGGGACTGGTTACTAGAATCTGGAGAAAGTAACACTTAGCTGTAGGTGAGCTGTTCTGCAGGTTTCTGGTGTTTGAATGTGGCCAACTGCTGGCAATCCCACCAGGAACAAATAAGCAAAATAGATATCCATAGTCTTTCCATTGGCTAACCACACCTTGAATTTATGAAATTCATGGGAGTGAACCTCATAAAATATTCAAAAAATTCTGGAAAGTCAAGTTCTGGAGTGTCAGGTCATTTGTCCATTTTGGTGCTATTGCATGTTTGGCCAATGCTACTCACTAAAACTTACTGGGAAGATTATAATAGGGCATAGTTCCACCCAACCATTCAGACCCTAAAACATCAAATATGTGTCATTGCTTAAGGTAGTGGTAGTGGGTCTTTATTCCCTCTCCTCTTTCTTTTTTTCTTTCTTCCTTCCTTTATTTTTGAGATTCAGAATACAACTTTCCTCTAATACAAGCTACATTATAGTGAGGTAGTGTCAATTTGTTCTAGACACATCCCCCATCAAGCAAGCACTTATTTTTTGAATTTTTTGTGTTATATTTGGTTCTCTTATTTAAACATTTGTAGTAATTTGTAATTTTGGTTAACTTGGATAGAAGACAAAATTATTATTTTTTCTATGAACATGTGGTCATATATTCTAGTAAGAATATTAGTCTAACAAAGGTTCATTTATATGGAGTGAAAAGAATAATCTGAAATTTGGGTTTTAAGATGTTTTGAGAGAGTTATCCTGAATTAGAACACAGATGAGGAAGGTATGAAATAGTTTTGTAACTTCAGTAATTTATATTAGGAAATCTCTGGTTCTTTGAAAACTTGATTTTTTTAGACTTCAGCATTCTCCTTTAAGTATTTTAAATTAATTCATTAAATTGATTTTAAAATTTGACAATAGAAATTGTACATATTTGTGATGTCTTAGCATTCTCTTACTTCTTTGAAGGTAATGTAATTCTTTTGCATGAGTCGCTGAAAGCTTGTCTCACCTGTTTGTTTCTCAGAGTGTAAATGAATGGGTTCAACATGGGAGCAATGGACGTCATTAGCACTGTCACACTCTTATTGATAGCCACAGATTCCTTTGCTGAAGGTTTGACGTAGATGAAGATACAGCTTCCATAGGTGATGGACACCACAATCATGTGAGAAGAGCAGGTGGAGAAGGCCCTTTTTCTTTGCTGGGCAGAGGGGAATCTTAGGATGGTCTTGATGATGGATATGTAGGACAGAACAACGCACAGAAGAGTTGTGATAAAAGATAATACAGCACAAGCTATCACCATCTGTTCTAAAAGCCATGTGTCTGAGCATGAAATCTTTAAGATAGGAGATGAATCACAGAAAAAATAATCAATTACATTTGAGTCACAGAATTCTAGATTTAGTATCATGATAAGTGGTGGGAGTATGATCAACACACCAATGATCCAACAGCAGAAGATGAGCCTTCCACAGACTCTGCTGCTCATGATGGCTACATAATGCAGAGGTTTGCAGATGGCTACATAACGATCATAGGACATAATGGCCAGAAGAAAAAATTCAGTTACTCCAAATACATCAATAAAAAACACTTGAATGACACAAACATTATAAGTAATGGACCTGTCACCTGTTGCTATGTTATACAAGTATCTAGGAATACAAGCAGATGTAAACAAAATTTCTAATAAGGCAAAATTCTGTAGGAAAAAGTACATTGGTGTTTTAAGGTGAGGGTCCAATACAGTGAGGGATATGATGGTCAGATTCCCAGTTATACTCAACATGTAAGTGAGAAATAGAAACACAAAAATTAGACCTTGAACTTGAGGATCATCAGTCAGCCCTAGCAAAATGAAGGTGGTTATTGTCTTGTTTGCCATCATTGAATCCAAGTTTCTTTCATATATCCAGGAAAAATTCAGAGAAATTTGTAGTGAATAGAATGGTATCAAAGGTGAGCAGTGCAATTTTCCTCTCTTGTTAGGGTATAAAGAGTCACCAGAGGCTGTCACTGTCACTTCAACAACCCAAATAATACAGGTTAGCTACAAAATCATGTTGTAATAAATCATACCAGAGATCTGCAGAACCAAAGAAGCCTAAATGAAATAACTACATAAGGTAGTAAATATTTCACAGGGAGAAACGACTCTGAGCTACAATTATTCGAGGCAAAGGAGATGAAGGTGAAGGATTTTACTGTAAATAGGAGTAAAAATAATATATCCAAAACTTTAATGAACTTTTAGCAGCTGCATTTGGGTTTTTGTCACAGATTTTCAGAGATTTTCCATGGTGAATTTTTATTTGCAACTCTTTCCCACAGGTCCTTATAAGGCACTTGGTGCAACATTTCAAAGCTCATGAGAATGCACAGATATAATCACAAATACACGTCAGATATTCCCTTAAAACATTTCAAGGCTTCAGGGGCAGAAGTGTGAGGATGAGGCAGAAGAGGTGAGAAAAATCCTCCAAAACATTCCAGATATACTTAGAGGATAATAGCAATCAATCTGCAATGTCTAGTGGTAGTTTAACAGGGCTAGAAAAAAATCTCCTGGAATCCAGAATACTGGAAGCATACTGAAAAGCAGGGAACTCCAAAAGTGTGAAGAAAATAAAATGGTATCCTTATAATGCTGAAAGAGGCAAAAAAACCAAAAAGCATCAATCTAAAATTCTTTACTCAGCAAGCATTTGTTAGAAGCAAGCATTTGCAAAATAAGACTTTTTATGCATAAAAATGTAATAATGTGTTTAGAGCACAGCTGAATTTAAATGAATACTAAATCATCAAGAATGAAAAGAAGGGCTGGGGTTGTGGCTCAATGGTAGAGCACTTGCCTAGTTTGTGTGAGGCACTGGATTTGATTCTCAGCACTGCACATAAATAAATAAAATAAAGTTCAGTTGACAACTAAAAAATATTTAAAAAAAGAATGAAAATAATAATTGCTGGTGAGAATTTGGGGAAAAAGTTGCATTGTTGGTGGGAATGAAAATGAGTACATTTAGGAAATCAGTAAGGAAATGCCTCAAAATACTAGGAATGGAACCACCATATGACTCAGCTATTCCATTCCATAGTATTATTCCAAAAGAACTAAAATCAGCATGCTATAGCAATACTTGCATAAATGTTTATAGCAGCACAATTCACAATAGCCAAATTATGGAATCAGTCTAGATTTTCATCAACAGATGAATGAATAAAGACGTTGCTTTGATGCCTGTAACTGATAATAGTATCCAGCTTACAAATACTGTTTTTTCCTATACATGAATATGTATGATAAAGTTTAACTTATAAAAAGAAAAAAAAAGGAGGTGGAATTCCATGCAAATAGAAGAGAGGTCAGTGCAGTGGGGAAGAAGATTGAGGGGGAGGGATAGAGGATAGGAAAAGGGAGTAACTGTGGAATGCACCTGACCAAATTTTCCTATGCACATACATGAATAGACCACAGTGAATATCACCTTTTTATATAACTACAATGCACTAATTTAAAAAGCTATAAATACAAAGGGTTATTTTTATAAATTGGGCACAATAGGAGACCAATGACAATAACTAATAACATGATAGAACAATTACAAAAATATATTTTCATAAAAGTTGTTTAAAACTTGTTATTTATTTTTGGAATTTTCCATTTAATACTTTCAAACTGCAGCTGACTGCAGGTAACTGAAACCACTGAAAGCAAAACTGTGGAGTGGGTGGGGGCAGGGGAACACGCACACTTCTGTAACACACACAGAAGTTGTTCCGAAGCATCATGAAATGCTAAGTATATAGTACCTTACTGAAGAGCAAGGTAATAACTGTGTACTTCTTCCTGCTTTATCTGTCAACAATTCAGTTCATTTTTCCTACTTTTGCCTCTCCAAGTGGTGTCAGTTATATAATGAAAGCAGAGATGAAGAATTTTTTCAGTAGCTGTTCTGTACACTCTTCCAGCTATCAGAAATTGGCCATGAGGGCAGATAATTAAAAGTTTTCAGTCTTAAATCAGACTAATGGTGGTTTGAGTATTTTACAGAAGTCATTTAAAATATCCTTTTTGTAGTAAGGTAAGTTGATGGCCATTCCAACCATATGATAGTTCTCATAGTTAAACATTCAGGTTTTACCTTCACCATCATAGGAAGGAAAGGGCCACTGACTTGCTTGAGAAGGTGTTAAAAATAATGATCTTAAATAAATTAATTGAGGTCCAAGAGAATTTAATAAAGAGGTAGATATCATTTAAAAAGAATCAAAAAGAAATATTGGAGCTGAATAAGTGAATAAAATAAAATATACAACAGAGTGCTTCAATATCAGACTAGATCAGGCAGAAGAAAGAATCTTTGAACTTGATAGGTTTTTGAAATTATAATCTGAGAGATTTAAAATAGAGTGAAAGAGTAGATACAGTTTGTAAGACTAATGAGACATCATTAAACAAATCAACACTCACAGACATTGTACATATTCATGTAATATCATGTGATTTACTTTTAATGTGTGATTTCTTTTTCACCACTGTGACAAGAGGTGGGTTTTGTTTTGTTTTGTTTTTGAAAAGGAGCAACACTTTTCTCGTGGAACACCCAAGAGCATTGATTCACAAGGGCTCAATCATAATACATCACATTCAATTGTATTAAAAAACCAGTTCTGCAACCTGTTTACCATCCCTTGTTCCCCTTTTCCTCAACTGGCAGACTCCTGTGCTTTACTGTAGTCAAGCCTGCACACTCTGGGCATTATTCAGCATTCTGAAAATATTTCCCCAATTACTAATACTATATACTCATTTTTTAGATGGCATGCTTATTGTATTTATCATTAATATTTCATACTTAACTCTCAGTGAATAATCTTTTATTGTCCAGGCTCAGTTTAATACTATACAGTCTTAAAAATAGTCTCACTATTATAAAAGACAATATATAATTGATGCTACTATATGACTGATTTCTGTTTATTTTTCATTTGTATAAAATTATACAAATAAATTTTAATGAGATTATGTTATCCAATGTATTATTAACTTTAGTGGGGTTACTGATGTGTGTGTGTTTGTATGTGTTTTCAGCTTGAGACTGCAAAATCTTTATATGAAATCATATGAAATTTAGATAATCTCTTCTACCCATTAACATAAAAACTATCCCCTCTGTGAGTGTAATCTATATGATAGCATGCTATTTAAAAATGAGTCCCATGAATAACTTTGGTTCCTTTTTAACATATTCAATTTAGTGCTTACAGCTTTTATTTTTCTGAATTTCTTCAATTTTATTTAAAAATCCAAATATATATATATTTTTTCTTTTTTGGGGCATACTGGGGATTAAACTCAGGGGTACTTGACCACCAAGCCACATCCCTAGTCCTATTTTGTATTTTATGTAGAGACAGGGTCTGAGTTGCTTAGTGCCTCGCTTTTGCTGAGGTTGGCTTTGAACTCTCAATCCTCCTACCTCAGCCTCCCAAGATGCTGGGATTACAGGCGTGCACCACCGTGCCCAGCAAATTCAAATATGTTTTTAATTGATACATACAAACACAAAAATTATATATATTAATGGAGTGACATGTAAGGTTTTGATATACATGTGATGTTTTGATATATATATGAACAAAATGTTTAAATCAGGTTAACATATGCATCTTCTAAAACATTTATCATTTCTTTTTTATAATGTTTTTATTATTACATCATAATTATACATAATAGTGAGGTGTGTTGCACATAGTCATATGTGAACATAACATAGTTCAATCCGTTTCATTCCCTGGTGCTTCCCCATTCCTTCTCTTCTGTTCCCTGATCTCCTCCCTCTATTCTACCTATCTTCCTTTTATTTATTTATTTTTTAGTTGGTGTATTATAATTATACACAAAAGTGAAATTCATTGTGAAGTATTCATATATGCACATATAATTGTGTGTGTGTGTGTGTGTGTGTGACTGGGGATTGAATTCAAGGATTTGTGCATGCTAGGTAAGTGCTCTTCCTTTAAGCTATGCCTCCTCACAGTTCTTATTTTGATAGAGGCAAAAGCAATCCATTTTGAAGTAGAATTATGATCAATTTTTCACAGAGAAAACTATCGTTGAATTATGACATTTTCATACACATGTGTTAAGAATATCAATCACAACAGATGGTAATTTAACTATCAAAATAATGAAGGCTATCATTCAAAATGAATGTATTGTTCAGACTTGTGAATTTTCTGACTCAAGAATCTACTTAAAAAAGTCCCATTCAAGCCTGGGAATGCATAAATACTTCTGAGTTTTTCTTTAGTAATCGTGAAAATTTTCCCTTCACTGATTGCAATTAAATGCCTATAAGCCTTTTCTTATATCCTTCATCATTTTAAAAAAATCTATTGTGAAGAACTTAAGAACATTATAAACTCATGATTTATAACGAACAAAACATCTTGCCACATCAATTTAACATTTGTTTTGTTAACTTTGATAATATAATCATAAACATTTTATTTTTACATCTATAGGGATAACCAAAGTCACAATGAAATCTTTCTGTGCTTGCTTCATAGGGAACAATGGGTAACACATTATCAAATACAGGATTCAATGGAAATAACAGAAACAGTTACCAGGGTGGAAAAATAGGACCATATTTAAAGACGAAAGTCTAGACTTTTCTTTCTGTTATATAAGGTATTTGGTAAATTATAAGGCATCTTTTTTATTCTTAATTGTGCTTTCATTATAGAAATGATTTGTATCATTAAAAAACCTTAATGTGTATGGCTGAGTAGAACTTCACTGTGTATAAGTACCACATTTTCTTTATTCCTCTGTAGACGGGCACCTAGGCTGGTCCCATAACTTGGCTGTTGTTAATTGTACAGTGTACAATTCCAATGTGTATTGGAATGCATGCACCGCTGTAGTATGCTGAATCAAATTATGTCATTTGTGGTAAATGGATGAAACTGAAGAATATTATACTAAATGAAACAAGCATATATGAATATATCACAATGAACCCCATTATTATGTGTAATTACAATGCACTAATAAAAACATTAAAAACCTCCAAACAAAATAAAACTAAAACCCTTTAATCTGAGAAACAAAAAAGAAAAATAAGTAAATATCAACTTAGGGTAGAAATAACTAATTCATATTGTTTTGGGACATGTCTTTCTCAACTGTGTCTTTTAACAATTGTATTCAGTTATATACACATATCATTAGTAAATACATGACATAATTTAACACAACACATATTTAAAAAATGCTGTGAATCTATTTATACCTCAATAATTGAAGATATGCAGCTATTTAATTTTGGGTCATGTAGATTGCTTATATTTTAAAACTCATCTCCATCAATAAGATTTGGTGGTTTTCCCCAAATTATTCATTATTGATATGGCTGTATACCTCATTTTAAAGCTATGATTAATTATAATTTTAGATTCTGCTTTGCTTTTACTTTAAACAATTAAATTTTGAAAGTATTCTTATACAAATATTTTATGCTTGTTATAAAGGAGAATTTTTGGGACAAGAATATGCTTATTATTTAAAAGGTTTTTTTTTTTTAAATACTTCACATTTATAGGTTTTGAATAATGTTAGCAAAGTGACGTTCACAATGTTTTAAAATCAATATTATACTTAAAGTTCACTATATGTATGTCTGGTTTTGCTTACATGAGAATCACTGTGTTGTATTTTTAAAAGAGTATCAACACTTTATTTGATGTAGGAATTGTTAATGGTTCTGAAATCATTCCTGAAAATTTTACCTGTTCATCCTGTGCATAATACTTTCAATTAAAAACGAACAAAACAAAACATTTCTTCTTGCTGTTTTCTGCAGATAAAAGTTTCCCTTACAGAATGCACAGTATTTGCTGCAGAACAGTGTGAATCAGTATTTTGGAAAGTTTTTCTAAGACTAGTGAATAACTGAAGGAGTCCTGCATCTTTTTTTTTTTTTTTTTTTTTTTTTTTTTAATCTGCTTCTGTTTAAAAAGCCAGCATTCCTCTGCTTCATAGGTGTTCTGCAGTGGAGATGTAGTGAAAACTTTGCTGTTCATCAGATGTAATGTTTTAGTTCCTTACAAACAGGGTTGGGGCTGGGGGAAGGGCATACAAAAACTAACATTGAAATTTTGAAACAACAGCAGAGTGAGTGAATTTTATTTTTTGTTAATTGTTGGTGGTTTAAAAAATATCTCCCTATGTAATTATTGTGAGCACCTTGCTTTGTGGTCACTGAAAACATTTTGGGGGGTGGGACAGGGAGGAAAGTAACAATAGTCCACATGTCCCTGGCATCTGTTCAGAGCAGTGTGCAGAATGTAATGCTCTTTTGTAAGAAACGTTTTATGATTTTTAAAATAAATTTAGTAAACCTATTTTTGGTGGTCTTTTTTAAAAAAATTTTTTAAAGACCTTTTTCAATGGTGGTTGAATTTACCAATCCACCCCTAAACTAAACACTAAGTTTTATTTTCAGCTCTTCTGTTGGATATAAATGCGTCTCTTGGATATAGACAAAATATATTGGCAAAATTGGTTCTGGTGATTTCTTGATGGTTTGCAAGTCCATTGCTTAGGAAGAGATTCCACCATACACATATGCATGTTTATAATAAGCTGGGGATTGTTTTTGTGTTTTGCAAATGCTTGCCCTTACTTTTCAACAGTTTTCTATGTTAGTTGTGAAGAACTAAGGTGGAGAGCAATACTACAAATTGATGATATAAGTATATATCACATGCATGAGTAGCAGCAAGTTTTATTAATCAATAATACTTGGTTTTGAAAGTGGCTAATGCTGAATAAATTCTGATTATTTTTATTAGATAATTTCTCAACTATGGACTTTAAATTTTCAACTTGCTAGTGTCTATTAGTTAAACTTTGTAAAAAGTGTATATATATATATATATACACACACACACACACATAATTTTCCATTGTATGCAAATTGAAAGAAAAGATGTACCATTTCTCTGTTGTATGTTGGATTATGTAAGAAATGTTTGTGAACAATTAAAAAAAATGAAAATAAAAAAGTTCCTGTGGATGCTTTGTGTAGTGTCTTGGCATAGTCCAAAATTTATTTCCAAATAAAACTCCCATGATTCTACATTTGAAAAAAAAAAGTTTCTCTTAGAAAATTTTCACTGTTGCCAATTGTAACTTATCATGCATTCTTCTGTAAGATATGAAGAAAAAAGAAACTTAAGAGCTTTGGAAGGCTGGATTTTGGACCACAATTCTTCTGCTCCACAATAATTTTGAAATTATCATCAATTATTTATAATACTAGCTAATAAAAATTTAAATTTTGAATAATTATCTTCAGGGATCACGTCTCAAATTGACAAGTTTAAAGACACTTTCCCTGGAGACCCCAATTAGTTTGTCATATGAATGGTTTTACTCGGTTCCTTTAAAGCATATTCTTTCTATTGATATCAGCTCTGTCAATTCCTACTCTGTATCTAGTTCTCATAGATCAACCTCATGTTAGGGAAGAAGGTTTGCTGTCATACTCATGAGGCCACTGTGTGCGATGTAGTTGAAGACACTACAACCCACCTGTAATCACTTCATCTTCTTTTCCTTAATCTCAGAATTCCCAGAGTATCTGTGGTCATGTCCTCAGTCATAAATGGAAATATCTGCTGCTCTGAAAATCTTTCTTTTCTCTAATCAGTAATGCTTTCCTTTATTTTCAAAGTTATTAAGAAGTGATATTTGAAAGGATAAGAATGTACTATGACTGACTATATCTGTTCATTGGTTTCAGAGATTTTTGGATTATGAGTTCATGGGTCACTGAATAAGTCAATATTTCATTATACCTATTTTTATCTCTATTTATCTACACACATCCACACTCACAGAGGTGATTTGGGGTGGTTTGACTTTAAATTACTGCTGTGAGAGCCAAAAACATTTAGTGGAAACCATACTTACAGTATTAAATTTTGAAATATCCCTTGGCTAGTGATATGTGGTATGATATCTCTTGTGATGCTAGGCCATGGCAGTGAGCCATAGCTTCCAGTCAGCCATGCAATCATGAGGGTGAAAACAACAGGTATGCAGTGTGCTGTGTTGCTGAACTATGATGCTCTATAGGTTAGGTATATTTAAATACATTTTCAACCTGACTTGTGATGGGTTTATCAGGAGGTAACCTCCATCTCTTGGAGTAACCTTTGCAAACTATTTACATAATAGTAGCATTGATGAAAACATCACAACCAATAAAGAACTTGACTCACAATTATTTAAATCAATGTTTTCAACATTAATTTTGATAAAAACAGATCAAGTCAATAGATCAAATCAGGAAGTTGTCATCTAAATTACTCAAAAGAAAAAAACAAGTGAAATCACAAACATCACACTTACTTTTCCAAATGCCAATAATAGCGTCATCCTGCTTATCAATCACAATAGCTATGAAGGTTAAAAAGAGGCAGAGGAAAGTGTTAGCAAAGGCTTGCATGTGGGTTTCCGGTCACTCTTACTTGTGACCCCACAATCATGTTCACTGGTGCTCTGATATAGCCTAGCTTGCTCTCAATGTTTCAACTCCAACCCATTGCAAAGATTTTCTCACTGAGGCCATTTGCACTTGATCTTAACCAAAAGGCCGAGAAATGATCACTGAGGCCATTTACATTTTTTAATGTAGGAAATATTTTCTAACTCACCAGTTTGAAAGTACATACTGTTCAGAGGCTTCTAGACTATCCTGAACTCTCTTTGGTTTGAAGAATTGGTTATTTTTATCATTCTGATTTTATTGCCTTTGTTTGGGGAGAGTGTTGTTGATAAGATTGAAACTAAGTACACAAACAAAAGGATCCTTGGTGCTTCAAGTTAACAAATTACTAATGAATCCCTTGAGTGAGGCACTCGTGCAAAATGGTACAGCACTGGCACAGTTCCTTAGAGACATGAACATTCAACCACATCAGACAGGGCCTAATACAAAAGAGTGAAAATCAGCTCGTAAGAAGCCAGGCAGACTTCACTTTTATTTTCATTGTTCAAGGGAATAAAATTATCACAAAGGACCATATTTTCTTTTTTATTAGTTTTATCATATGTTCTTGAAAAGTAAACAATACAGATAATCAAAAGTGAAAAGATAACAATTGCAAGCAGTAATACATGCCTTTAACATTTTTGAGTATACCACTTCAATGATTTTAAGGGTAAATTTAACATTGCTTAATATGGACATTTTTGAAACTTATAATAGCCCTTCTTTGAGGGGAAAAATAACAACTAAGAATTTCACAAAGCTCAACATAATATATTTCTATTGAAATATGAAATATGTACATTAACCAATATTTGTGTAACTACGGGTAAAATATCCCTTACCTCTCCAGTCTTGCTTCCTAGAAGATGAAAGGAAACAACAACAACAACAACAACAACAACAAAAAGGGATGTGGTCATGTGCAGTGTATCTGCAACAAATTGTTCCCAGTGCATGCTCAAGGACAAGGATATTAACAAATTTGTCATTTAAGCACTATTATAGGCCCCGAACAGGCAAAGTAATTTTGAGTAGAAAGAGCAAAGCTGGAGGCATCACAATACCTGATTTCAAGACATAGTAAAGAGCCATAGTAATAAAAACACCATGGTGTTGGCATAAAAGTAGGGATATAGAACAAAGGAACAGAATTGAGGACACAAATAAATCCACACACCTTAGCCAGCTGATTTTTGCCAAAAGTGTCCAAAAAAAAATTGAAGAAAGTACAGTCTCTTCAACAAATAGTAATAGGAAAACTGGATGTACATTTGTAGAAGATTGAAACTTGACCTCTATCTCTCACCTTGTATAAAAGGATCAAAATCCCTAATATAAGACCTGAAACTCTGAAACTACTAGAGGAAAACCTAGGGGAAACACTTCAAGACACTGTACAGGCAACAATTTCCTGGATAAGACACCAAAAACTAAGGAAAAAAAGTAAGAATTGACAAATGGGTTTATATCAAATTAAAAAGCTTCTGCTCAGCAAAACAATCAGCATATCAAGGAGACAATCTACAAAATGGGAGAAAATCTTTGCCAGCTGTTCATCAACTATTCATCCAGAAAAAATAAAGACCTCAAAAAACTTACAAAGAATCCAATCAAAAATGGGCAAGTGACCTGAATAGACACTTCTCAAGATAAGAAATAAAATGGCCAATAAATATATGAAGAAATGCCCAATATTTTTAGCCACCAAGGAAATGCAAATCAAAACTATTATACAATTCCATCTATCCACAGTTAGAATAGTTATTATCAAAACAACAAAAAAATAACAAATATTGGCAAGGATGTGGAGATAAAGGAATTTTTCTACATTACTGTTGGGATTAGAAATTAGTACAATTACTGTGGAAACCAGTATGGAAGTTCCACACAAAACTAAAAATGTAACTACCATATGATCCTGTTATCCCACTCCTAGGTATACATTGAAGGGAAACAAAATCACATACAAAAGAGACACCCACATGCCAACATTTATGGCAGTACTATTCACAATACCCAAGATATGGAATAAGTGTTGGTCAACAGATAAATGGATAAAAAAATTATCACACACACACACACACACACACACACACCCACAAGCACACAACCACAAAGAGGAGTGTTCACTAGAAAAAAGAATGAAATACCATCATTCATAGACAAATGGATGGATTTGAGGACATCATGTTAAGTGAAATAAACCAGAGACAGAAAAACAAATATTGCATATTTTCTTCTTATGTGGAAACAAACCAAACAAGCAAGCAAACCAAATCAAACATGAAAGTAGAAGAGGGACCATGAGGAAATGGAGAGGATGGGAAGAGTGCCAAGCAGTGGGGGTGTGAAGAGAAGGAGGAGAGGGGAAAAAGGGTGAATGGGCATGATTGGTGCACAAAATACACATGTATGAAAAAATCACAGTAAGTTCCATCTATTTTGCACAATAAATGTTAATGATTATAATAAAATACATTTGTAATGCTGCAAAAAAAAGCAACTAAAAAAAGTGACTCATTTGAAACAAAGGCTACAGCCAGCAGGGACATTTCCAGAGCAGGTGTCTTCTGTGCTTCTGGGCTCCCCAAGCTCTATGTGAAGCTGCATTACTGTGTAAGTTGTGCCATTCACAGCAAGGTAGGCAGGAATCCACCTTGTGCAGTTTAGAAGAGACTCACCCCAATTTGGACCTGCAGGTGCTGCCCCATGTCCTCCACCATGTCATGAGCTGGATCCTTAAGGACTAAAGAACAACTATCTTCTGGATGAAAAAATAAAGTGAGTTATACTTTGAAAATATCTCTTGTCTTAAATGCTTGGGACCAGAAGCACTGTTTTCGATTTACTTGGATTTTGGAATAATTGCTTGTACCTAAGCAATTATTAATTGAAATACCTTGAGTATTTCAATTAATTAGTACAAGTCTAACCATGAAATCCATTTATGTTTCATATACAACTTGCACACATAGTATGAAGGGAACTTTATACAGTATTTTTAGTGTTCCTGTGTTTTGACTGTGGCCTGTCACATAGGGTCAGGTATGGCATTTTCCTCTTGTGGCATCATGTTGGTGTGCAAAATGTTTCATATTTTGGAGCAGTTTGGATGTGGAATTTTGGAATTAAGGATGTTCAATTTGTAACAGAGAGAATTTAAGTACATAAAACCAATGTCATATATTTTAATCTTGTGTAGTTTTGTATTTGTTGTTGTTGTTGCTGTTATTGTTATTAATATTTGCTATACCAGGGATCAAACCCAGGTCCATATGTGTGCTAGCCACTACTGTATTTCTTTTTTTGTATATTTCTATATGTTTTACAATTTTTGTGTTTTTCCTTAAAAATATGACATACACATATTTTAATGAAACTTTATGGATATATATCATTATTTATGGAGTTACATCTTTTTTGTTATTCCATCATATTTTTAGATGATTATAATTTTGAAAATTTATTGGTAATTTTTTCTAGTATTAAAAGGTCTTTATTGTGATTAATTGTACAGTTTTACAAACCATACTTATTTATTTTTCTTTTTCAAATTTGTTCTAATTAATTATACTTGATAGTAGAATGCATTTTAACACATCATACATAAATGGAATATAACTTCTCATTCTTCCAGTTGTACATGATATAGGATCACACCAGTCATGTAGTCATATATGTACATTTATGGTATTAAAGGTATTAATGTATAATTCATTCTACTATCCTTGATATCCCCACACCCCTTCCCCTCCCTTTAATCCCTTCTGCCTAATCCAAAGTATCATAGTCTTCCCTAGCCTCTCCACTCTTATTGTGGATTAGCACCTGCGTATAACAAAATATTTGGTCTTTGTTTTTTGGGGATTGGCTTAATTCTCTTAGCATGATATTCTCCAGCTAAATCCATTTACCAGTATATGCCACAATTTCACTCTTCTTCAAGGCTGAGTAATATTACATTGTGTATATGTACCACAGTTTCCATATCCATTCATCTGTTCAAGGGCACCTAGTTTGGTTCTATAGTTTAGTTATTGTGAATTGAGCTGCTATAAATATTGATGTGGCTGCATCACTATCATATGCTGATTTTAAGTCCTTTGAATATAAACCAAGGAGTGGGATAGCTGAGTCAAATGGTGGTTCCATTCCAAATTTTCTGAGGAATCTCCACACTACTTTCCATAATTGTTGGAACCAATTTGCAGTCCCACCAGTAATGTATGGGTGTTTTTTTTTCCCCCACATCCTTGTCAACATTTACTGTTGCTTGTATTCTTGATAATTGCCATTCTGACTGGAGTGAGATGAAATCTTAGTTTTGATTTGCATTTCTCTAATTGCTAGAGATGTTGAACATTTTTTAATATATTTGTTGATCACTTGTATTTCTTCATCTGTGAAGTGTCTGTTCAGTTCCTTACCCATTTATTGATTGGGTTTTTTTTAATTTTTTTGAGTTCTTTATATATCTTGGAGATATAATGATCTATTTGAGGTGCATGTGGTAAAGATTTTCTCCTAGCCTCTTTCACTTTATTGACTGTTTCCTTTGCTGAGAAGAAGATTTTAGTTTGAATCCATTCCATTTATTGATTTTTGATTTTACTTCTTGTGCTTTAGGAGTCTTATTAAGGAAGTCAGGTTCCAAGCTAACATGGTAAAGATTGGGCCTACTTTTTCTCCTATTAGGCACAGGGTCTTTGATCTAGTGCCTAAATTTTAGATCCACTTTGAGTTGATTTTTTGTGCAGGGTGAGAATAGGGGTTTAATTTCATTTTGCCACATATGGATTTCCAGTTTTTCCAGCACCATTTGCTGAAGAGGCTATCTTTTCTCCAGTGTATGTTTTTGGTGCCTTTGTCTAGTATGGGATAATTATATTTATGTGGGTTTGTCTCTGTGTCTTGTATTTCTACCATTGGTCTATGTGTCTGTTTTGGTGCCAGTACCGTGCTATTTTTGTTACTATGGCTCTGTAGTATAATTTAAGGGTAGGTCATGTGTCTCTAGAAATTCATCAATGTCATCAAGATTTTCTATTTTATTGGAGTATAAATTTTCAAAATAGTTTTTAATTACCTTCTGTATTTCAGTAGTGACTGTTAGGTTGGTTTAAGGCGGCTAAGGGGAACAAAAACACCAGGCAGCCCTCATGCATGAAAGAACAACCAATCAGATGCTGACAGACAAGCAGTGATGATGCCTCTGTAACCACCTATCAATCAACTGATCCCCTGACCAACCCCAGGAGGATATGGAACTCCCAAAGACCTCCCTTTCCTGTCCCAAGACCTCCCTTTCCTGCCCTAAGCCCATAAAATTTCTATCCCTCTGAGCCTGCCTGCGATTCTCCAGGACCCGCTCTGTTGAACTGGGGAGTCTTGCCTGGGAGTGTATATCAATAAAGCCTTGCTCATCAGTTTTAACTTGCCTCCTTTTAGTTATTGATATTGTTATGCTCAAATTCATGAGTCCGCCAAAGACCACCAGAAGTCCTATTCCGATCCAATCACAAGAGGGTCTTTAATTACAAGCTCGAGCAGGGGCTGCACAGGGAAGTGAGGCCTCGAGTCTAGAGGAGAGGGGATTTTTATGTTACAACAGCAAGCTGGGGATTACATGCCTTGGTGTTACATGATTGGGTAAGGAAAGCACGTGTAAGGGAATTCCAGTCTTGTCATTATATGATTGGGTGTAAGGTAAGTGTGGTTAGCTGACCTTTAAGCTGATAGGTTTGGTTACTATAGGGCCATCCTTTTTTGTTTTTAATTGGTTGGCCCCTTTTTGAGGAACAACTTGCTGGTGCCAGAGAACAGTTTGTGGTTTTTTCAGGAACTGGGTAGGGGCTAGGCCATGGGAATAGAGGCCCTAAGTAAAATGGCATTGGTTTTGTCTCTTCATTATCTGGCTTTGCAGTGACCATGGTAATATTTTCTTTTAATTGTGAATTTTAGTAATTTGATTATTCTTTCTTACTCCTGATTAGTGTGGCTGTTTATCAATATTATTTATTTTTTCAAAAAATCAACTTTTTTTTCTTTTGGGTACTAGGTATTGAACTCATGAGCACTCAAACACTGAGTCACATCCCCAGCCCTATTTCATATTTTATTTAGAGACAGGGTCTCACTGAATTTCTTAGTGCCTTCCCATTCCTGAGGCTGGCTTTAAACTTGTGATCTGTCTGTCTCAGCCTCCTGAGCCACTGATGTTACAGGCATGTGCCACCCTCAGCAAGAACCAGCTTTTATTTTTTGTAAATTTTCTGAATTGTTTCTTTTGTTTCAATTTCCTTGATTTCAGTTCTGATTCTAATTATTTCCTGTATTCTACTCCTTTTTGGTGTTGGTTTGTTCTTCTTTTTCTAGGGTTTTGAGATTTAATGTTAAGTCATTTATTTATTGACTTTCTATTTCTGTAATGAATCAGGTCATTGCAATGAACTATCCTTTTAGCACTGCTTTTATAGTGTTCCAGATTTTGATATGTTTCATTGATGTTCTTATTTACCATTAAGTAGTTTTTAAATTTTATCCCTGATTTCTTCTACTATCCATTTGTCATTCAATATATTTTATCATTGATTTCTAATTTCATTTTGTTATGATCCTCTAGAATGCAGGGTAGTATATTTATTTTTTTGCATTTGGTAAGAGTTGCTTTGTGACATAAGATACGGTCTATTTTAGAGAAGGATCCATGTGCTGCTGAGAACAAAGTTTATTCACTCATGGATGAATGAAATATTCTATATATTTCCCTTAAGTCTAAATTGTTGATTTTATTATTTAGTTGCATAGTTTGTTTAGTTTTTGTTTGGAAGATCTGCTCTGTCACTGCAACTTATTAAAATGGACATTATTTCCTCTTTTCCTGCTTCTTCCTAAACTATTCCCCTCCCTAATCTCAAGGGAAACAGGTTTACTTTCTTCCCCATCCTAGGTAGAGTTATCTGTTCTTGAGCACACACCCATCATAAGAACGAAATAATTCAGACTTTGGGGATGGCACAAGAACCTCTCATAAATATCTCCCAAATTAACAAGTGAATTACAACTCAGACAGAGAACATGTGCAATATAATCTTTGAACTACCTTTTTAAAACCTAAAAGCAGCTGGGCACAAGCCTGTAATCCCAGCACTTAGGGAGGCTGAGACAGGAGAATTGTGAGTTCAAAGCCAGCCTCAGCAATGGCGAGGCGCTGAAGTAACTCAGTGAGACCCTGTCTCTACATAAAACACAAAATAGGGTTGGGGATGTGGCTCAGTGGTCGAGTACACCTGAGTTCAATTCCTGGTACCAAAAGCCCCCCCTCCCAAACAAAAAAAACCCAAAAAAACAAAAAACCAAAAAAACCTAAAATCCCCTGCTTAACTTGATGGGCAGAATCATAGCCTCTTGGACAGGAGTCCCCTGTGCTTCTCCTTTGACATCAAACCAATACACTGCCTTTTTCTTTTTTCTAAAAAAAATTGTGTGACTACATAACTGCAAATATTTCTTTCCCCTCATTCTTGCTCTCTTCTTTGGAGATACATATTGCATAGCTTTTACAGTATTTGATCTTGTGCCATGATGTTGGAATGGTCTGTCCCAAGTTCAGCTTTTTTTATCTTTGCATTTAATTTGGATATTTTCTCTTAACTTTTTTTTTTAAATTTTTTTTTTAGTTGTAGATTGACACAATACCTTTATTTATTTTTATGTGGTGCTGAGGATCGAACCCAGTGCCTCACGCTTGCCTAGCATGCGCTCTACCACTGAGCCACAACCCCAACCCTATTTTCTCTTAACTTAATACTGACTCTTGAACTGTGTCCGTAGGTAAATGAGAAATTTTTTTTATTTTTGTTACTATGTGTTATAGTTCTAACATTTAATTACATTCTTAAAAAAATACTTTGTGTTTCCACAAAGTTTCCAAAATGTTCAGACATATTTTTTCCCCTTCTTCACTAAATCCCTAACATGGTAATCACAATTATTTCATAGATCCTGTCTGATAATGTGAGTATCTGTCATACCTGAGAATGGTTATATTTAGCGCTTTATGTTTTGCATAAGAAGTTTGCTTTAGTTGTATACTATTTATTTATTTATTTTTAATTTTTAATTTTTATTTTTTATTTTTCTCAAAAGTTGAATTTTAATACATAACAGAAAAAAACAAATTTTCATAAGCTGTACACACTATTCACTGAAAACATTTGTTGAGGCAAATAGAAAAAAATTTGTTACAATCATAATTTTTCTAACTTTGCACAAAATTATAAGCAGATTACATTCTTCATATTAAACATCTTTATATGCACTTTCAATGAACAGTATATATATATATAT
>PVHX01025024.1:0-23059 GCA_004024805.1 Geosciurus inauris | reverse complement strand
AAGAAAAGAAAAGAAAAGAAAAGAAAAGAAAAGAAAAGAAAAGAAAGAAACAAACAAAGAAACAAAGAAAGAAAAAAAGAAAACCAGCCTGGGAAGGTCAATGACAGTGCACAAGCACATTTAAAAACAAGCCTTCAAAAAACTGAAAAATAAAAACAACGCTTTCATATCAGAGATTAATGGGGGCTACGGTTCTGGCTCAGTGGGAGAGCGCTTGACTAGCATGTCAGACACACTGGGTTCAATCCTCAGCACCACATAAAAATAAATAAATAAAATAAAGTTATTGTGTCCATCTACAACTAAAAAAGATATTCTTAAAAAAAATGTCTTTATGGCCAGATACAGTATCACATGCCTGTAATCCCAGCAGCTCATGAGGCTAAGGCAGGAAGATGAAGACAGCTTCAGCAAAAGCGAGGTGCTAAGCAACTCAGTGAGACCCTGTTTCTAAATAAAATACAAAATAGGGCTGGGGATGTGGCTCAGTGGTCGAGTGCCCTGAGTTCAACAACCTGTACAAAAAAAAATTCTCTTTTTGGGCCTGGGGATGTGTGTGGCTCAGTAGCAGAGCACTTGCCTAGCATTCATGAAGCCCTAGGTTAGAATCCCAGCATCAAACACACAGAGAATGCCTCTTTAGGATGTATACAGAGAAAAAAATGACTTATTCTGTATTCTAATTTTTTGACCAAATTTAGTGCATTGATTAAATTTCTTTTTTGGGGGGGAGGGGGAATACCGAGGATTGAACTCAGGGGCACTCGACCACTGAGCCACATCCCCAGCCCTATTTTGTATTTTATTTAGAGACAGGGTCCCACTGAGTTACTTAGCTTTTGCTGAGGCTGGCTTTGAACTCGTGATCCTCCTGCTGCAGCCTCCTGAGCCACTGGGATTACAGGTGTGTGCCACATTGTGCCCAGCTTCAAACTTCTAAGAATATCCCTGGGGTCTATACAACCAGAGGGTCACAGGAGTTACCAGCCTCTCTTCTTCATGTTAGAATTCCACTTTATATAACATCTATATAGTTGCACCTTAAGTACAGCCTGAATCTTTTTTTTTTTTTTTTGAAATGAGGGATTGAACTCAGGGCACTCAACCACTGAGCCACATCCCCAGCCCTATTTTGTGTTTTATTTAGAGACAGGGTCTCACTGAGTTGCTTAGCACCTCGCCATTGCTGAGGCTGGCTTTGAACTCGCGATTCTCCTTGTCTCAGCCTCCCAAAGTGCTGGGATTACAGGCATGCACCACCATACCTGGCTCAGCCTGAATGAAAAATTTTAAGAACAGCATGACCCAGAGAATTTACCTCCAGTAGAGAATGAATTTGAAGACTACCATAAAGAAATCAGAGGCAGCCAGGTGCGGTGGCGCACGCCTGTAGTCCCAGTGGCCTAGGAGGCTGAGATGGGAGGATTGCAAGTTCAAAGCCAGCCTCAGCAACTTAGTGAGACCTTGTTTCTAAATAAAATATATAAAGGGCTGGAATGTGGCTCAGTAGTTAAACGTCCCTGGGTTCAATCCCTGGTACCAAAAAAAGAAAGAAATCAAAGGCAAAATGAAAGGCCTGAGCCATACTTTCCAGACCTGTCCCTGCCTACCCCCCCAGCCTGGGGAGACTTCACTCATGGGAGGGGACTTTGCCAAAACAGCCACATCAACCACAGCCTTTGGGTCAGTAGTTCCCAACCCTTCCACAGACATAGTTCTTGATTTGTATTCTCCCTGCCTGAGCCCCTTGTTTGAAGAGCTATGTTCTCCTAGTTATATTTAAGTATCAAATTTAAGTTATTTTCCCTTCCTTTTGAATCATCAGGAAACATTACTGAAATCAGCACTTCTGATCAACAGATCCTATCAATATTACACACTGACCTGACATGATTCCAACCTAAAACCTATGTTCTTGATAATCTGTACAACTTTATCACAGGAAAAAATGCACATTCATTATGCTTTGCTGAAATCTGAGAAATACGTTGGGGAAGCCTCCTGCCCATCACCAGCTTTTCAGATCATCAGGAGGAGAGACTGTAGACAGAACTGCTGCTTTAGGATCAGCATAAGAACTAACAGATAGGGCTAGGGCTATAGCTCAGTAGCAGAGTACTTGCCAAGCATGCGTGAGGCACTGGGTTCGATCCTCAGCACCACATATAAATAACAAATGAATAAAATAAAGATCCATGAACTAAAAAAAAATTAAAAACAAAAACAGATGGGCGTATACCACAGGCAGTGTAGGATCCGTGCTTACAAAACCTGTTAGTTAAGAAACTGTCCACATACATACCAAAAGGTACCTCTAGACACACTTTTGGGAAGGAACCTGTCAGCCCACACATTAATACCGGTGTTCTTCCTTTGCTATAAAAAGGGCAGGCTCTGGGTTTAGAAAATTTTATCCCTTTCAAAGTTTTGGCAGCAGCTCTGTGTTGGGTTTTGTTTTTTTGTTTTTGTTTTAACCCCCCAGTATTGGAGACTGAACCCAGAGGTGCCTTACCAGAACCACATCCCCAGCTCATTTTATTTTTTATTTTGAAGGGTCTCAGTAAGTTGCTTAGGGCCTCATTATTGCTAGGGCTGCTCTCGAACTTTCAAGCCCTGTCTCAGCCTCCTAAATTGCTGGAATTACAGACATGTACCATCACACCCTGTTGTGTTGGGCTTTTTTTAAATACTAGTTTCTTCAGTTTCCCAGGGCTGATCTCCAAACATTAGCTGTACGAAAGACACCTACAAATGAAAAGTATGAGCTCTCAATTCAAGAAATCTGATGTCAGCTGTTCACATGTCACTTGGACTTTGAACACATTTTATGGTCACGGTTTACAAGGCCTGGTCATTACCTTAGTAATTTATTCCTCCATCCCATTTTTCTTTCCATATTTTTTGTAAATAGAAAATTTTTTCTCTAGTATCCACTGACTAGCATCAAACAGCACTCCATGAAAATATTAGGCTTTGAAAGATGGGGTTAAGTATAGTGTCCAAAGACTATTTTCTTATGTTAATAAACTTTGAGTAACTTAGTGAGACCCTGTTTCAAAATAAAAAGAACAAAAACTGGGGAAGTAGCTCAACAGTAAGCACCCCTGGGTCAATCTCCAGTACCATCAACAACCAAGCAACTGATTATTTGGAAGACATCCAAATAATAAGTGTCTTCCAATCACTTCTCAAGGAAGGATTTTGCAAAGTTGATTTAGACACATTAGTATCTCATGCAAATTAAAACAATGTAATGTGTTTGAGGACTTCTGTCTAAAAATGTAAACCCATTAGGACAAAAACCTGGAAAAAAATCTCGGAATGTCAACAAGGTTCTAAACTGCTGCCTTCTACTCTCTCCTAAGACCATGCTATTCAGACACTGCCTCCATTTTCAGAGGAAAATCAGACCCTCAGCAAGCAAAGGCCTGAAAATGTTTCTGAACCCAACTCTAAGGAGGCATTCAAAACAGTTCATTTTGTCCTCAACACATGCTGAGGAAGGCAAAGCTTTTTTCCTTTATAAAGGTAACTCAAGTGCACATCTCCATTCTTACAATTAGGTTATGTCAATCCCATCAACCATTCAACTATGTCAAAAACCATCACTGCACAGTGATTCCACAACTCTGGCTTCACTAGAAGCAGCAAGAGGAAAGCCTTCAAAAGCATAGACAATGATCCCACCCCAAGGACTGACCAAACAGCAAGTGGGACATCTGGGCCAGTGTGTTTTCAGTAGGATCCCAAAGTGATTCTGCCTGATATGCTCCAAAAAATTTTGAGACACTACTTTGGAACTTAACAAAATCAACTGCAGCTTTTATTTTTCTGATTTTCTTTATCACTAGATATCACTTTTTCTCATTTATGAATAATTCAGAGAAAACACTGGTTTGGCTGTGTCTAGGTCATTTAAACTTGGTGCCACAGACAATGGGGGTGGCTTCATAGCTGATCTTTCTTGTAGGTCTTAACTTCAAGGATCTCTCAGTAAATCTAGCTTCAACTCATGGGGGAAAATTAAAGAATTATTTATCCTTGGTGAAACATTAGGGGTCTCTACCTACTATAGTTCACAAGGTTACTTACTGAAGCACCAAACAGCATAAACTCACAACACTGATCGGCCTAGAAACCCAACAGCAGATGCCCACAATGCAGCACCATCGCTGGGTCACCTTGGTGATCATTTCAAGGAAAGATGCTGGGAGGGGGAAATGCTAAAAAATCAAAAAATCAAGTTAACCTCACGGACAGCCATGCCAGTCCCCAGGACCCGCCCCTTTGGCATGCTGCCACTCTGCTATCTTCTACACAAAGGGCTGGCAAGAAGGTTAGAATCTTGGTTTTGGGGGGAGCTTTTGGTACTGGGGATTGAACTCAGGGGTATTCGACCACTGAGCCACATCCCCAGCCCTATTTTGTGTTTTATGTAGAGACAGGGTCTCACTGAGTTGCTTAGTGCCTCCCTGTTGCTGAGGCTGGCTTTGAACTCGCGATTCTCCTGCCTCAGCCTCCCAAAGTGCTGGGATTACAGGTGTACGCCACTACGCCAGGCTAGAATCTTGGTTTTGATAGAATTAAGAGTACATCAGACTTCTGATTTTTTAAAATACTCTAATGGTCACCAAGAAGAGAAGAACTTCTCTTTTGAACAACTTGTAGATTAAAAAAAAAAAATGCAATTATAGACAAACATATAGTACGTATTCCAAAAAATACTAAAAATAGTTAGTAAAGGGAATTCCAAAGTTAAGGTCTCCAAGAGAAAAGAAAAAAAATCCTGTAGAGGAAACACAACAGTTACAGAAAATGACTCATTGTCCTCCAAACACAAAGAAACACTTCAAACATAATTATGCTTTAGAATAACATTTTAAAATTAGGCTCATGTGAGTGCGAAACTTCTGTTTTTCTTAAATACATTATTGCTTATAACAATAGCTACCATTTTGTCAAACATTTGCTAAGAAGCAGGCATTGCACTCCACACTTATTATTTCCACATTTAATTCTCAAAACAGACATATTTGGTAGGTATTATCATCCCCATTTTACAGATGAGGATACTGAGGTTCAAAAACAGTAGCAATGTATTCAAAGTCACAGAGCTAGTAAGAAGCCAGGGTTCAAACCCAGAGCCATCTGACTCCAAAGGCAACTCACCCAGCCATGTTATACTGTGGTGCATAGAGCTTGATTTTATTTTCAGCCAAATAAAAAGAAATATGACTTCATTCAAGGCCTAAAGTTTGCATGTGAAGAAAAACAAGGCATAATAAAGAAGTAACTCCACCTCAACATTTTTGCTGCAAGGCCTAGATCAGAAACAGATGGCCCAATTCTTTACCCATACTATATCCTTTTGGACCACTTCTCAAAAATATAAAGCCGGATATGCCAAGATTAAAGTCCAAGATGAACTTGAGCACAGGCAGCAAATTTTAAGAACTGAAATCAATAATGATTACCAAAATTTAAAGTTATAGCCAGTCCTTCACTAAGATTAGGAAAATTACAAGGATAACTGAAATCAAAGACAATCCAAAACACTCGCTCTGAGAGCAATCTCTACCTTGCATCATCCAACCTGACCTAGATTGCTAGCAAGTGGCACACTGACTTCCCCAGCAACACACACACACACACACACACACACACACACACGCTCACACACACAATGCCTCTCCCTGCCCAGTCCACATGCAAACAAACAGGAAAGGAGCCAGAGAAAGGCCACAGACAGGAGACAGCCCAGAGTCTGGACAACTTATGGGAAGTCAATCACAGCACTTCAGAATGTCTCTATTCAGAATCCTAAACAACCATACACTATTTGGAGTTTTAAAAGCTAAATATCCCAAAAAGCAGCACATACTTTGAGTTAATCTCCAAGAGGCAACTCTTCAAAAATCTACACATTTGCATCTGTTGCCCTAACAAATGAGAACAAATATTTTGAATCACAGTACTACTTTCAACAGCAGTAAAAAAAAACCAGAAAATATTCCTGGTGGGTTACAAATGCATAAGCAGGGTGGACAATATTTACCTTACAGTGAGCTGGCCCTTGCTCACGCAAAAGCTTACACTCAGGCTGAATCTTGGAGAAACAGGCTAACTCATTCACAAGACACACTGGGGTTTTCTCTTTGGGGTGTGCCACGTCAGAAGGAACTGCAAAATAACGTAAGAGTGCTGAAATCTACTAGCAGCAGTCAAGACTGCTATTTCCCCAGGGATACAAAAACAGAGGGAGAACAAACTGAAGGTCTCAGGACTTCAGCAGCAGAGATGCAAACATGCAAACGATGCTGGGAGCTGTGCCTAGAGAAGACGCCACATGGGTTCTTTCTGAACTAGTTAAAGCCATGTAACCAAGGAGTGAGCAGGTATGTCTTCCAGAGAGAGAGAACAGCAGTCAGTGGAACTACCAAACCTTAGCAAGCAAGCAACCTCTGGAATCTGATGGTGCACTGCTATTACAGCCCAAAAGGGGGATAGCAAGGAAGTCTTCCGAGCAGAGACAAATTGGTTACTGTGGCAGCTCTCAGATGCAGCCTGTATTCCACCAAACTCAACATACCAATACCATCTCTCAAACAGGGCTGTTGTTTTCCACAGACCCACTTCTCATTCCTGGAGCATCCCCAGTCCTTTCTCCAGAGGCTGCCATCCTCAATGATCTATTTCTAACGATTACACATATAAAATAAAATGACCACAGTGGGTAGGAGTTTCACAAAGTCAATACAACGTGGGTAAAAGAACACATGTGAAGAAAAAGCAATAAATCCCACAGGACTGAACTAGTCTGTGCCTCTTCCTTTTAAGACAGTCTCATACAGCAAATCTGGGGAAACAGAGTCCCTCAGGAATGGTGACAAGTCAAGAACACCATCTGGAGAGGCAGTCCAAGGAATTCCGGAGGTTTCCCTGTAAGATGCCATGCATCAGTGGGAAAAGCAAAGCTCAAGGAACAGATTTACAAAGTAAAGGAAATGAGAGGACAAAGGAGGAAATTCAAGGAAAACTGCCAGGCAACAGGGCAGGGGCTGAGGAGAATTTGCTGTAAGGTGACTCTGGTATGGAGACACCCATATGGATACCTCACTTCTTTAACCGATCTTGTGACTTTGCAGGGAAGGGAGTGTATAATGCCATTTTTAGTTTTTTTCTTTAGTTCATTTTCAGTTTCCTAATAATCAGATTTGACGGCTCCTCAATATATTCGTTTTTTTAAAAAATCTCTGCTTCTTTATTCCATTTCTAATCGATTCAACTATGGTTTCTGAACTGCCCCTGGACTTCCCAGATTTAAACTCACTTGTTCAAAATAAAAATCAACAAATGCCAATGCACTCTTTTGCTTCCCAGTGAATCTGGCTGCCCCTTTCTTGGGATAAAATACTGCAGGCATACAGAAAGGGGGCTCACACAAACAACAACTGTCAGTTCTGGGAAATAATTTTAAAAGCAAAATTTCCCATAGAACAACAACTGTCCAAAGTGGTACTTACTGTTCAATTCTTTCTTTCAACTACCACTTTATAATAGACCAGGCTTTACAGTCTGAGCAGCTTCCAATCCTCTTTCTCACAACTTACAAATGGTCTGTCAATGTGAGGCTTCCATCAACCCCACACAACCAGGGTTCTAGATCTGAATACACAAGCATAGTTGATTGTCTTCTCTTCTGCTCCTTGAAGGTAAATGTGAACCCTACCTACACCTGCAACCTACTCAACAGATCAGAAAACAAGCTGAGAAAACATTTGAAACAAGACACTTGGATTCATAAGCTTACCTGCAGCTGCACTGGTGGATGTAATAGATGCAGAGGGTAAAGCAGAGTTTTGAATAGGTCTACCTGCATTTTCAGAGGGCAGAGAGCTAGTAGTAGAAGGAATACTCATCAAAGGCTGTGAGAGAAGAGACTGGTTCTTGTTCAGTATTTGGCTCCCTGAGAGAGCAGCAGATGGGTTCTGAACTTGCACTTGGACTTGAGACATGGTCACTTTCAACAAAAGTGAACAACTGCAGGTAAACAGCTTTCAGTGCAGGTTAATTCAGTGCTATGAAGTCTAAAGTTCTACCTAAAAGTTGTAAGGGAAAGAAAATAAAAAGGTAAATTATAGAGGAGATATGTATTTGCCGATATTCAGTCAAAATCGGTGTCACCTACTCAATTATGAAAATAGTCCCATTTAGCATGTAGCTATGTTGATTTATTAGAAATGTTTCTCGATGGTATACAGCAAGCTGTCTTGCCTTGTGTATCCCTACAGTGTTTTTATTTTTTTAAATATTTTTTTAGTTGTAGATGGACACATATCTTTATTTCTTTTTATGTGGTGCTAAGGATTGAACCCAGGGCCTCACGCATGTGAGGCAAGCGCTCTACCACTGAGCTACAATCCCAGCCCCTCCTACAGTGTTTTTAGAATGATTTATAATACCCATATGTCCTGCATGTTCATTTCACAGACAGTCAGTAGGGTAGAATACTTGTTATTGAATATTAGAAACTGCAAACTACAGCTTATATTCAAAAGTGCAAATTTAAAAGCATGGAGAGGTTTGTTTCGCTTTTTTTTTTTTTTAATAGTATATAGGTATAGTAAAGGTTTCTGGTCTCAAAATTACGAGAAACTGGAAGCAAGCTGGGTTAGTAACACCATTATCAGGTTAATGTAAACACTGCTTCCGTCTAAGATCCACAGGCTCAGACTGCTACCCTTGGAGCATTTCCTTTATTTGACTGAAAGGAAGGAAGTTTTCACTTTCGCTGTTTCTTTTTCCTTATGACAATAAAAGACAATGTGCTTTCCTAACCTATTTATTTCAAGTGGTCTCATTTAATGACAGACCCTAAACCAGAAAACTGCTGCACCCACAAGGAATGAAAGGAATAGAAAGACTGTTCCATAATATTTGAACTGTTACAGGTGAAAGTGGAGAAGATGAACAGGAGAGGGATGGACTTCGGACTGCTGGTGCTGCTTCGGTGGCCAGGGTGACACACATGGCAGGCTGTTCACTTTGTTTTTAAGTTAGAAGAGCTGCAAAGGCATCATTCACACGTGCATGTAAATTTCTTCACAAGTCAAAAATAAAAACAGTCTCCTTATAGTCACCTCCATCCTTCAAAAAGCTGAAAACTGTTTTAATCAAGTCACAAATAACCAGTGTAGCATCAAAGACAAGAAATGACAGGTCTCTCAGGAAAACAGCCAACCAAAGCCAAGCCAGCACACTAACTAGTTTTATTACAAAATAACTGCTTGTTACTTTAACTTTGTAAAAAGTCTCAAAGTGATTTTTAAAGCCAGACCCCTAGAGAGAGATCAATGAGCAGAGCAACAGGAGTCCTGGCGCACACAGTCTTACCCAGGAGCAAAAAGGACTAAGAAACCCAAAAGAAACTCAGCTGCAATGTGACTTGGGATGGCAAGACAAAGCATTACCTCATTTACCAAAATCCCCAGCAGTGCTGCTGTTCCTTGTTTACTTTTGGAATAAGAATAAAACAACAGGGTAATCCATGGACGATCTAGATGATGGTCTTAGCAGACAAGCAGCCAGTGTCAAGAAACAAGTCCAGAATGGTTTCAAAGTCAGCCATGACCTTGTTTCATTCTTTTTCCTTCAGCTGCCAAAATAAGAAACAGTTCTCTCTACCTCACCCATTCAATCTCCCTTGCCCACTCTCTCCACTGTCTTGAGAGCACCGTTTGCCAACAAGAACAACAAACTCACTCAGTGTACTCACAACTTCACAACACTGAGCGCAAGTCGCAAGGTCAGAAAATAAGCCAAGCAAACTGATCCAGCATCCACTCCCATCCCAGAAGGAGCAACCACTCTGCCCTAGGTCTTAGACTCTGAATGAACACCTAAAATTAGAAAGGGTGGGGCCCAAAGGGACCCCTTTTAGCTAATGCTGTCTAAAGTAGGCCTGGTGCCAGCATTTCCAGTTACAGTCATAAATACATGAGCTTTCTAGAAGTTAAAAAATTGCCCCCAAAATGTTCACCTCAAGTACACCTGGAGGAGATGGCTAACAACTGGTTGAAACAAGTAGTTAGAAACTAATAAAAAATGCTTACATTCTCCAATGAGACTGCACTCAATAAATTTTAAATTTCTAACATGACCAATACTCAAATTTACCAAGCAGTAGGCTGAGGTTTAGCTCAGTGGAAAGAGTGCTTGCCTAGCATGCATGAGGTCCTGAATTCAATCCCTAGCACTGCAAAAAATAAATTTAAATCACCAAGCAGTACTCATTTGACAATAAACCCTTAGTCCATTGCTAATTTAACATTTATGTGTGTCTCATTTAAGCCTGAAAAGAAAACTTAAAGCAGTAGTTCTCAAGAGGCGGCAAATGTCCCCCCAGGGGAACATTTGCCAATGTCTGAAGACATTCTTTGGTTGTCACAAGTTGGGGAAGGGGGTCCCTACTTCCTGTCTAGTGGGTAGAGGGGCCAGAGACACCAGGACAGACATCCTAGTTGTGAATGGAGAAAATATATTGCTTACTCAGGCTAATTCAAAGAACAAATGAAGCCTTAGCTACTGCTATTTATAAAGTTCACAGCAGTCTTCAGGAAATCATGGAAATTTGGGGCCAGTGCTTCTGTATCAACTGTGAACCTATTCTCAACTGTACTCCCTCCTGAGGATTAAATCCTTAAATGCAAACTTCAGTCTCTTCCTTTAAACGTCCCTAAGGACTGTTTTCCACCAGGTAAATTAAAGACCCACTCAAGAAATCAAAATGCTTTATTAAGTGCTTCTTAGAGCCAGGCACATCCAGAGTTCAAAGCCAGCCTCAGCAAAAGCGAGGTGCTAAGCAACTCAGTGAGACCCTGTCTCTACATAAAACACAAAATAGGGCTGGGGATGTGGCTCAGTGGTCAAGTGCCCCTCAGTTCAATCCCCAGTACCCCTCAAAAAAGTCTTGTTAGAGAAGAACAATATTTTATACATAGTAAAATGAGGTTGAAAAGTTTGAAACACAAAGATCCTTCAGTCCTGGCTGGAAATGCTTTTGCCTGCGAAGCCTGTGCCGAGCTGTCACTCCTGCCTCCCACGCAGCCAGGCCATTTCTGTCCTGTTTGAAGGGCTTTATTCAGCAGCTCAGGAAAGCTTTCTCTCAGTCCCACATTTATGGAGCACACATGAGCACCTCAACACTAAAAGGGGCGAAACAATGGAGTTATAGGTATTTCCTTGAAAAGATTCCTTAATTCCAAAACTGTCCTCCCTCTACCCTGGTCCTAACATTGGTTTGGAGACAACAAAAATCTCCTCACAGAAATACTGTCTCACCTTAGCTGGCAGCTGGCATTTCACAAGTGTTAAGAACTTCCTGTAGGTTGTAAGGAAGGGGGACATTGGCCTGTGATCCCTATGAAAGCCACCCCTCCTTTTTTTAAAATTACACATGATGTGGTTAAAAGGCATCAAAAGTGTATTCTTCACTCAGCAGTAAATCCACAATCACCAGAACATATTGAGCACAAAGTCTTAATGATTTAATACACAAGAAGGTAGAGCAGATCCTTTTAGAAAGTTTATAAAATTATCTGCAATAGTACTTGGTCTTATTCACTTTCAAGCAACAAACTATAAAATCTTCATAGTGTAACTACTTAAGCATTTCCATTAACCAGTTTTAACTGAATTAACATGACTTATAATGCAGTTCCTACACTGTTATGTAATAAACCTGACATTCCTTTTGTATTAAGTGATTGTTTAAAAAAAAAAAAAAGGAGAAAGAAAAGGAACAAAAAAAAGAAGGTATCTCAATTCTGGGCAAACTTCCTTTTAAGATTACCATAAACATTTCATTAAATATCAGTAAATCTCATGTAACATGAGACACAGATACAAAGGAACACTCCAGTTCCTCACCATCATGAAACACCAGCAGGCTAGGGTGTAGCTCACAAGTGCTTGCCTGGCATGCACAGTCAAGGCCCTAGACTCCAGCCCCAATATGGGGGAGGATGAGAGCATTAGCAATACCAACTACCATTTTAGGACACATTCATTCAACATTCAACAAAAATTTATTAAGCATCTACTACATGTGAATACATAAATGGCAAAATGTATATTCCCAAGGGCTGAAAAGAACCTATTTAAACTTTTTTGTTTAAAAAAAAAAAGCTTTCTTAATACCAACACAAAAATATGGCATGTCTCACAAATCTGTGTGTCATCCTTGTAGGGGACCATGCTAATCTCACTCTCTCTCCAATTTTAGTATACATGTTACTGAAGCAAGCACTATCTGTTAAACTTTCCATCAAAGACACGAAGTTTTGTTTTGTTTTGCTTTGTTTCTTTGGTACGGGGGATTGAACTCAGGGGCACTCAACCACTGAGCTACATCCCCAGCCCTATTTTGTGTTTTATGTAGAGACAGGGTCTCACTGAGTTGCTTAGCATCTCACTGTTGCTGAGGGTGGCTTTGAACTCACGATCCTCCTCCTGTCTCAGCCTCCGAGCCACTGGGATTACAGGCGTGTGCCACATCTCACACAAGAAGACAGCTTTAAAGAACCAACTGTAAATTCATTAATCTGTTCTTGTAAGTTTTTGAGAGGCTCCATTCCCAGAAAAACTTGGTCACTTTTCCTACAATATAAATCCTTTCCAAAACCCTTGAAATACACCTAAAATACCCACTTCATTCCTTACATCGAATAGTTACTTCCAAGATCCTTTTCTGACCCATTTTTCTAGCTGCAATGTGACTGTGTTTTCTGTAAGTAAGCTCAGTCCCCTCCACAGCTTCCCTCTCCCCTGCCCACCTCCCAAAGAAATACTCTTTAGCTCCAAACATTATCCAAACATCTATACCCGGGGCAGCCACAAGTGTAAGTGCACGGCAACCACAATCATCCTACATAATCATTTCAAAATGACAGCTTTAAGGTCAATGTCAAACACATGAAATTACAAAATAATAATAAGTTATTTTTAAAAAATATGGCCAAACTACTTCAAAAAAAAGGACCACTATGTACTTGATGCTCAAGAGAAAGACACAGGAGAATCATTCCTAAAGAGTCACTCTCACTTCCAAGACAATAAAATCAGCTGAAAATAATGACCTGGAAACCACCCAGACTGTTTAAGATCTTTGCATCCAGTATAAGCGACTGAATGTGGCCCCTGTCTCATACTTGGCCCAATGCCAAGCAGGCAACGGAAGATTTTCTTTCCATACAAATGTGACTGTCGGGTGGTCTGTTTAAAGAAACACTAAAAAAGAATTCTTTATTAATTGTTCACCCTAGAAAAACCGTAACACCATACTCGAGTGAAAAAAATTTAACCTCTACATTCTAACAAGACACAAATCTTGTTTTTCATTTCTAGCTCTAAAACCTTATTAAGCTCCCCTCTCCCCACTTCCTAACAAAACATTCTTAAAAATAACTAAATTCAAACATTATTTTTGTAAATACATTTTTAACTTTTTTAAATTCTTTTTTTAACTTTATTTTATTTATTTTTTTATGTGGTGCTGAGGATCAAACCCAGTGTCCCACACGTGCTACACAAGCGTTCTACCACTGAGCCACAACCCCAGCCCTGTAAATACAGCTTTTAAGTCTAAAATTATGAAAAACACAGGAAAATGTTTTAAACCAGCCAAAATGAATACCTACCCTTTCATAAAACTGACTCAGTTTCTCAGAAACCAGCCTTGCTGCTAAATAGTAACCAAAAATGTTAAAGTAGTACAAACTTCTGAGTTGTGGCTTTCAGTGCGCTCCCAACTCAGGTGGTAATTTTATGCCCAGCTCTTGGCAATCCACTTCCCTATGCCTCAGTTTCCCCCAGATAGCTTTGTAATAGGACATTTGACAAAGCTTCAGTTACAGGAATCAAAGAGCTAACATACTGAAGGAATCCTGAGACCTGGTAAATACAATTCTTTGAAGAGCATTACACAAATTCAATGTGATAAGTGTAGATCCAGTCACTGAGCTTTGTACAGTTTCTCTAATTTCCTTGTATTTAGTTTCCCCATTCCCTCAAGTAGGTTAACTTGTCTACGAATTCTATCTCAAAGACAAGTTTGGTGATGTGCTTTCAGTTCTTAGAGGGAAAGTGCTAGCAAACACAAGCAGTGTTAACACATGTAGTGTGTTCTGCAGTACCCTGACAAAAGACTGCAAAAGCCTGAACACTCTTATAATAAAATTATTTTTTTGTCTGGATGATCACAAGCTACCAGTGGTAAATGGAGCTTGATTTATAACCCTATCTCACAACATAAAACAATGCTGAATTAATTCCACAAGTCTGAAAACCAAGTTTAACATAAACAATCTGAGAAATCAAAGGCTTTTTTTTTTTTTTTTTAAACGCGAACTTTTTTTTTTTTTTTTTTTAGTTGTACATGGACACGATGTCTTTATTTTATTGCTTTGTATGTGGTGCTGAGGATCGAACTCAGGGCCTCACGCATGCGAGGCAAGCGCTCTTCCGCTGAGCTACAATCCCAGCCCCTCAAAGGCTTTTTTAAAGACAGCAAACTACGAAAGCTTCTATGGCCAAGATGCTGATTGAAGGAGTTATGTTTAATGACAACTTCAGTGGTCGCTTCTCACGTCTGGTAAGTTTAAAATATATGGCGGTGCTGGCTGGATGGTTTTACATTCTTGCCAACAATTTTTCCTGCATTACTTTCTAATTAAATCAAGAATAAAAAAAGAAATTAAAACTACATAAAATGCCTTCTGTTTCTCTAATATTACAATCAGAAATTTTGAAAAAATCATTTTCCACACAAGTTAATGAAGATCTTATTCCAAAGCATCACCAATAACAGATACTGGAATTATAAAGTCAAATTATGTGTACCTTAAAGAGGGCGTGTTCCAGGAACAATGTTGTTTTTGCTCAGTTCTGAGAGGTTATGTGGTTAGAAAACTCCTGGAAAATAAAAAACAATAATTTACCAGGAGCCATCTTTTTTCCGGAAAATGAAGACACATATTGCTTGAGTTTGGGGGAAACTTAATATTTACAAGGAAGAACACTTCTGAAAGCATGATGTCATGGTTTGCAGCACACGGCAAAGTCTACAGAAGACACAATGCCTGAGAACAGGGTGACAAGCGCTTCACAGGGACATGTATAGGGGAGACAAAACTCTCCCTTTTCAGTCACGATTACCTCCTGATGAGGGTAATGTGGCTACCTCATAATTTTTTTTTTTTTTAAGGAACTGGACATCATCTACCGCCCAATCATACAAGCCTGATTTTCAAACTTGTGAGGCACCCCCCCAAAAAACTACCAGCTAAATATTTTATTCACTCATGTCCTTGCCATGTTTGATGATATCAATGCATTTACATGGAAAAATTGTCAAAAGGCATTGTGCACATAATATTACATTAAATTGCAACACAAGAAAACATCTTTTTTTTTTTGGTACCAGGGATTGAAATCAGGGGTACTCAACCACTGAACCACATCCCCAGCCCTATTTTGTGTTTTATGTAGAGACAGGTTCTCACTGAGTTGCTTACCACCTTGCCATTGCTGAGGCTGGCTTTGAACTCGTGATTCTCCTGTCTCAGTCTCCCAAAATGCTGGGATTACAGGTGTGAGCCATCGCGCACAGCCAAGAAAAACACTATCTTTAGTAAATGCAAATCATAATAATTTTTTTAGAATTGAATATGAAATAACAAAATTTAATTATCAAACTCTCAAACCTTTATCCAAAGGTTCCCCCTCCCCTTTAAATGGCAATAGTCAATAACAGAATTCCTGACATGAGATGCTCTGGGCATTTTTATCACAGAAAGAAACGTTTTTGCTCCTTCTTGTTTCTCACAGTCAGTATGGCTTAACAGACAATAAAAAGTTGCTGCTCACTTTCTAAATTATTTCAGAAATAAAATCATGAGCTCTCATTTGTTCTCCAGTATCTTAATAGCTTAGGTTCTTCTTTTTGTAAACATAGGAGAACCCCTAATCAAAAATATTCAAAATGTCCTCAAAAAGTTTCAAGATTTCAAGAGCATTTCAGATTTTCCGATAAGAAAGCTCAATCTGTAAGTTTATGAAAAAATTCCAAAAACCTGAAAAATTCTGAAATCTGAAACATTTCTTCTCCCAGGCATATCCAACCTGTACTAACAATTTTCTAGACCCCACAGTTGTTCCATAACCTTTCCCATTCAAAACTGACATGAAGAGAACTAAAAAGAGCCTCAGATGGGGCTGGGATTGTGGCTCAGTGGTAGAGCGCTTGCCTCGCATGCGTGAGGCCCTGGGTTCGATCCTCAGCACCACATAAAAATAAATCAATAAAGATATTGTGTCCACCTACAACTAAAAAATATTTAAAAAAAAAAAAAAAAAAGAGCCTCAGAGCCCAAACAAATGCTTAAGACCACAGAGCACAGTCAATGTAAGCCTTTTACCTGAATCCAAGCCCCACTATGCCAAACAATTATTGCACATTTGCATATCTAGTTTTCTAGCCCAAAGCAGGAAAAAAAAATTAGAATAGAAAATGCAGTTGCTGCCAGGCACCATGGCACACACCTGTAAATCCCAGCGGCTCAGGAGGCTGAGGTAGGAGAATGGTAAGTTCGAGGCCAGCCTCAGCAACTTAGTGAGGCCCCACACAACTTAGTAAGAACATGTCTCAAAATAAGATAAAAAAAGGATTGGGGCTGTGGCTCAGTGATTAAGGGCCCCTGGGTTCAATCTCTGGTATCAAAAGGAAAAAAAGAAAGAAAATGCAGCCGCTAGAATCATACACAACATAATGACAAGGCGAAGAAACAACTGTCATCAGTAACAGCAAAGTGAGAGGAGAATACACTTAAGTCTGCAACCATTTGAATCTCAAACATCTTTCCCCATGGCAGAGATTGATATATTACATTTGTACTTCCATGAGCAAACCAATTTTTAGAAATCTCCCAATCAATTTCAAAAGAAAATCACAAACCACCATGATTATTAACAAACTGTCTATGTAGCACTTCCTCCAAGCAATGGCAGAGGTAAGAAAGACCACAGGTTAAGTCCAGTTCCCTTTGTTCCCATTCAAGAAGGCAACCAGAATGCAAGAGAGTGAATTAAATTCATTGCTTTATTCACATCAACACCTGCTGTTTGCAGGCTCTATTCTAGGTTCTGGGGAAAGATATGTGTACAAATAAGACACAGTCTCCGTCTTCATGTAATTTGTATAAGTAAAACGCTGAACCCAATACAAATTTTTAAAATAAATAATTCTAGTAGCATGCTAATTAGTAACGAATAATTTAAAATACATATCACCTCATAACTGAAAAAGACACCTAACACCATATAAGCTCCCTGGCTGTGAACTGTTAGTTTAGAAGGGCGAGCCGGCTGGCACAAGGCTTCTAGGTATGATGGAAGATGCCTGATGAGGAGCTGAGTTTGGCTCCCAACTCCACCACTTAGCTGAATATACCTCAGCAAATTACATCTGTAGGCTCAACTTTTTAATATATAAAATGGGGTTACCACTACCAATTTCACAAGATTACTAAAGTAGTAATCACATGATACCTGAGTGGATTAACTGGCAATGTTGGTGAGATGCAACCATGACATGCCACACTAAAGTTATCTGTTAAACATTACTTTATTAAGTTACAACATAACAGATATAAAATGTTACTAGTAAAACACATCCAAAATACACTATTAAGAAAAAAAGTAGCAAATTTTAGAAAGGACCTCATGCAAAAATATTTTATTTTACTTTATTCTTTTGTATGTTTAGTGGTTCAATAAATTCTAAACAGAGAAATCACTATCTTGCAGTAGTCACAGTTAAACATTATAGACTATAAAGGTTTACTCTACTACAAACCAAAAGGACACTTTACCTAACTCCATTTGACTGTCATCTAGGTAAAGGGTCACAGAGCCTCAATGAGCAGGTTAGATAAATTACACAACAAAGAACGTAAGCTTCCAAGCATAATCACACTTACAATTGCACGTAAATTATCCTCTTTGGGACACAGGACGGCCTAGCATTCTGCATAAGATTAGAGTGGCATCAAAAGACAATGGTCCCAGACTGGGGTTGTGGCTCAGTGGCAGAGCGCTTGCCCCTCATGTGTGAGGCACTGGGTTTGATCCTCAACACCACATTTACAAAAATAAACAAAATAAAGATATTGCGTCCATCTATAACTAAAAAAATATTTTTTAAAAAAGAGAATGGGGGGCTGGGATTGTAGCTCAGCGGTAGAGCGCTTGCCTTGCATGCGTGAAGCCCTGGGTTCGATCCTCAGCACCACGTACAAAGCAATAAAATAAAGACATTGTGTCCATCTACAACTAAAGAAAAAAATATTAAAAAAAAAAAAAAGAGAATGGTTCCATTTTTATCAGGGTGGAATCTGCAAAAGTAGAAAATTCATGTCTCAATTAATATTAATCTATAGAAAGCATGGACTTTGGAAAAAGGAAAGATGGAAAGAATGAGACAAGACCTAGTGAGATCACAAAGCTCACCCCTGAGTGGAACCAATATGCTAACAACCTAAGCAGCATTATCTGTTTGCTTCATAATCAGAAAAGACACATTTCCAACACCTTTTTATGACTGAGACACTCTTAACATCATTGCAGACTACACAGTAGCCCCAAACACAGAATGGAATCTCATACATCATCTCCTAAAAGCACAAATCCTAAGGAAGATTTTATTTCACTGATCCAGACTTTCAAGAGTAGTCCTGAGGGAGGACTGCCTCTGGGTGAAGAACCAGAGGGACTACTGGTTCAGGAGATGATCACTTCAGAGAAAGTAAAAGACAAACTGTTTAGGGAAGCAATCCAATACTATACAGACGTTGCCTTAAACACCATTAGCCAGGAGTTAGATCTTAGAAACAGCTGGGAAGTAAGGAGGGCAGCAAACACCTATCGTACTAAGTTAACTGGAAACTTAGTTAACTCTTTTCCAATAAAGCAAAGTATGATAATTTTAAAAAAAAAAACTCATTTTCTTAGCAGCAACCTTGACTGTAGTCAATAACGATTTTTAACAAATTTCAATAACGTGTTATAATTTAGGAAAAAGTTAGCATCCTTCAACCAAAGTTAAAATATTCCCTTCCCCATTTACCTCAAATCCCTTCTACACACAAACCTGTGAATCAGCTTTAAAGTTTTATCTTAAAAATTTGACACAATAAACAAAAGGGCCCACTTAAAAGACTATTACCTAAGCAGACCTTTCAAACTGAACTAAGGTTCTAATGAACAAAGTTCATCCTGGGAGAAAAAAAAAACTTTATCCCAGGGCAGGTAGGGTGGCACTGGTGACAAGCAGAATTGATCATCCTAGACAAACGCAGCCGAGCATGATCAGAGAGGCAGCACGGCTGCATGGGAAGGGCACTGGCTTTGGAGTCAGAACACCCTGTGCTCTGGCACTAACACCTGGTGGCGCAGGACCCTGCTCAGCCACTTGGCTTCTCAAGGGCCTCAGTATCCTTACTCTGCAAAGATGCTTGCCGAGTATCAGAAATACAACATACAGGGTCTACTTCAATCCTTGGTACAAAAGAAGGCTCAATGAAATGCAGCTTTTATATTAGATAAATTCAACTTGATCTTTCAGATTCTTTTTCTGCATCGAAAAACCCTCACTCGGGGCTGGGGCTGTAGCTCAGTGGTAGAATGCTTGCCTAGCATGCATGAGGCGCTGGGTTCGATTCTCAACACCACATATAAATAATAAATGAATAAAATAAAGACCCATCAACTAAAAAAAAAAAAAGAAAGAAAGAAAGAAAGACTCTCACTCTAATTCTAACCTGGCACATGGTGAGAGCTCAATAAATAGTAGCAAATATTATCCATCAAATTCGCTAATCCTGTTCTCAATCACATAAACATCCAAAATATAAAATTACAGCTACATACTACTTGTAAAACAATTTTATACGGGAACAGAGAACATGCTGACTAAGATCAACCCACTCAAATGGGTGACCAACCCAATAGCTCATCAAATACAGAGGCAATCTAGGGAGGGCTTAGCCCTCCACAGTCACTTTCATTTAGGGGCAAGATCCCAGGGCCCTTAAATAGATTTCATAGCCTTTGTAGTCTGGCAGGATGTGACACAAAACTTCTATTGTCATATAATGAAATGGCCAGTTTTGCTTCCATTACTGTTATAAACCCACAAAGTTGTTTACACTTCTTTCCCAAATTAGATCCTAGATTAAAAAGCAGCCAGATGGGTTATAGGGTTATAGATTCAATATCTAGAAGTCTAATTTTTAATCAAAAGCAAATACTTTCTTGGGTAGATTTTTCCACTTGTTTTCAGTTAATACACTTTGAGGGAGCCCCTTAAATATATGCCTTTAACAAAAAGATGAACTTTACATTTAATTCCAGAATATACAATTAACAGCAGGGATTTAGTTTCTATCTCTGCTAACCTGGTGACATATATTACTTTACACCAATCTGATTCACTACTAAAGGAATGTACATACTCAAAAAATAAGTTATTTCCCATTTAACTATTTTTAAAATAATAGTTTTCTTCTCAGTAAATTTTTAGTCCAGAGCATCAAGTTGTTGACAAGATCCACAACCCAGCCATCCATTCAGTGGCATCTGGTAAGATCAACAGAACTATATATTTGTAATCCTATTATCTCTTTAGTAGGTGAGAACAAAGGATTTGATCAACAAGACTTAAGCTTTGTGGGGCTGGAGTTGTAGCTCAGTGGTAGAGCGCTTGCCTAGCATGTGTGAAGCACTGGGTTCAATTCTCAACACCGCATATAAATAAAATATAAAGGTCCATCAACAACCAAGAAAATAAAAAATAAAAAAAAGACTTAAGCTTTGTAATACTTGATTTACAGATGAGTATCCTGATACAAAAGTTCAATAAACAAATTGCCTTAAAAGCAGAGAGTTCTAAAGCCGGGCGCGGTGGCGCAAGCCTGTAATCCCAGTACTTAGGGAGGCTGAGACAGGAGAATCGCGAGTTCAAAGCCAGCCTCAGCAATGGCGAGGTGCTAAGCAACTCAGTGAGACCCTGTCTCTACATAAAACACAAAATAGGGTTGGGGATGTGGCTCAGTGGTCGAGTGCCCCTGAGTTCAATCTCCAGTACCAAAAAAAAAAAGCAGAGAGTTCTAGAGTTAAGCAAAATTGGAAACAAAAATCAACAAAGCTCTTGGCTTTTAGAGGAACTTACAGAGCTATCTCAATTTAAAATTAAGTACAATAGCTGGATATGTAACTCAGTGGCAGTGTTTGCCTACCATGAATGAGGCCCTGGGTTGGATTGCCAGCACCACAAAAAAATAAAAAGACAACAAAAACTGTCATGCTGAAGTATTTCATGTGCTATTACAATATACTCTGAAATGTATCCCCCCCCCGCACCCCCCCAAAAAAAGGCTGGGCATGGTGGTGGCACATACCTATAATCTCTGCCACTGAGGAGGCTGAGACAGGAGGATTTTGAGTTCAAAGCCAGCCTCAGCAATGGTGAGGTGCTAAGCAACTCAGTGAGACCCTGTCTCTACATAAAACATAAAATAGGGCTGGGGATGTGGCTCAGTGGTTCAGTGGCCCTGAGCTCAATCCCTGGTACCCCTCCCCCCCAAAAGGATTGATGCATTAAGAGATGAATAAACATGTGATAAAGCAAGTATGGTAAAATGTTAATGGCAGAAAGCAGGTGGTATTTGAAGACAAGAATATTAAAATTTCAGAAACTTGGTATATGTTTGAAATTTTTCATAAAAAAATGTTGGGGAAAAAATAACTACAGCAACAAACATGTCTTCTCATGATCCAGTCTCTAACATATAATTTCTATTTTTTGAAACAGTTTAAATGCTACAGCTTTGATTCTGATAAAAGTTATTTAAAAAAAAAAAAAGTTCACATAGGAAATTACACCAGAACCATTTCAACCACAAAGATCTCCACCAAAAATCAATTTAAACAACCTAATATAGGTCAAGTGTCAAACAAATCTGTCATAAAATTCTGTAAACATTTTTAGTCTCTAAAAGAAAAGAAAACAATCCAAGAGCTATCATCTGGGAAGGAAGAATTTACATTTCCTCAAATTGAGAAATTTTGTTTCACCAAGTATCACAACAAATAAGACCATCCAGTTGGGAGGCTCATAAAAATAAAGCCTCTGAAACTGACTAGAACATCCCTCAAAGATACATTTTTCATGTGACTCTGGTCTTTAAGTTAGTGAACTTCACTCTTACCCCCCCAAGTAAAGGGCCTCAAAGAAAGTTGCCTTCATGGGCTGGGATTGTAGCTCAGTGGTAGACCGCTTGCTTACCTCCCATGCCTGAGGCACTGGGTTTGATCCTCAGCACCACATAAAAATAAATAAAGATATTGTGTGTCCATCTACAACTAAAAAAAAATATTAAAAAAGAAAGAAAGAAAGAAAGAAAGTTGCCTTCAAACTGGATTCCTGTTGTGCCATCTGTGTTAAAAATCCGCACTGTTGGGGCTGGGGTTGTGGCTCAGTGGTAGAGCGCTTGCCTCGCAAGCGTGAGGCACTGGGTTCGATCCTCAGCACCACATAAAAATAAATAAATAAAGTAAAAATATTGTGTCCATCTACAACTAAAAAAATATTTAAAAAAAAAAAAAAATCCGCACTGTTGGGGCTGAGGTTGTGGTTCAGTGGCAGAGTGCCGGCCTAGCATGTGTGAGGAACTGGGTTCGATTTTCAGCACCACATATAAGTCAATAAAATAAAGGTTTAAGAAAAAAAAAAAGTCTGCATTGTCTTATTGGAGGTGACTCTGGATGAAGCAGCAGTTTTGTGATTACACCCAGAATAATACTGATGGTTCCTTCAAAAATGAGGGAAAACGTTCCATGAGTCATGTTCACTTCTAAACTTAAAATAATTTGTATATAAATGGGCTTTCTGGCTGAATCTTAAAAAGAGAGCAATTTATTCTGAAAAGACTATATTTATGGTAAC